>JAMKQA010001599.1:0-29695 GCA_024699735.1 Posidonia australis | reverse complement strand
TTGAGAATGAAGAAAACCTGAGTCAGTGTGAGATAATGGTTCATAGAGTAGATTATTAGGATTGGTATTAATGATTCTTACAACCTTGTTAACAGAGGATTGTTTAAATTTTGCTCTCTTATAGATATCAGGTAAGATATCTTTGAGTTTTTCTCCATTCCACCATCTATTTTCCCAGAAGATGGTGTTTTTCCCATTGTTTACATGAAACAAGGTAAAACCGTTTATGACATCAAAGCTTTTTTTTATTTCATGCCAGAGGGGTGAAGTTCTAGTGTTGGAAATATTAAGTATGGCACCTAAACCTCTCCTTGCTGAATATTTGGCTTTGATAATATCTTTCCATTTCAAAGAGTAATCATTTGATAAAAATTGCCAAAGTAGTTTGCATTTCAAAGCCATATTGAAATTTCTTAAATTGATGATACCCCATCCTTGTTGCTCCTTGGATCTACAAAGAGACTTCCACTTAACCAAGTGGCAAGCTGTGGTAGAGGAGAGAGAGTTCCATAGAAATCTAGACCTGGACTTGTCAATAGCTTTCTCCACTCTAGTTGGTAGATGTAAAACAAATAGGTAATATGTAGGAATGGCAGATAGAACTGCATTAACCAAGGTTAGTTTGCCCTCAAGTGATAAAAACTTGGCTTTTCAAAGAGATAGCTTTTTTGAGATTTTTTCAATGACAGGCAACCAGTCATGATAATTGGATTTCCTGAAGTGTAAAGGGAGTCCTAGATATTTTATAGGGAGATTTTCAATTTGACATCCCAAGATATGTGAGGCTCTCTGTGTAAAGGATTCTTGAATACCAATGCCAGTGATAGAGGATTTGTGGAAGTTTTTTTTTAACCCTGAGCATGTCTGGAAGCAACAGAGTATTCTATTAATATTTATTAAATTACCCTCAGTGGTCGATAGAAATAGGATAGTATCGTCAGCATATTGTATATTCATTACATTTGGACCATTATTTGGTAGCTGTAATCCAGAAACTAGATTATTTTCCAATGCTAAGGCTAACATTCTGTTTAAGACATGTGTGACCACGACTAAGTCTAAAATGTTATTCTCTTCTATTCTTTTTGTTATTTTCTTTTATTTAGATGTTATTGTGTGTTTTGTATTGATGGTTTGATGTTAACTTTTGCATTAATGGTCCTAATCAACTAACTATGTTAAGAAGAATGGTTCTTAAATAATTTCAAGGAGTAATAATGAAAAAATGTAGGATTTAAGTATCTCTTGTTTGGAGCATGGGAGTAGACACGTAAGTAAGGGGAGGTTGATTGAGTTACAGAGAGAACCCCAGTTCCCATTAACAGATGCCAGATGCTCTTTTACAAAGAGGAAAAGCAAATAAAAGATCAGAAAGGGTTGCTAAGATATCTATGAGTACATGGTGATGGCGTTGATAAAAAGACTTTATTTTGATACCCATGGTAAGCTGGGTTTGGAATGAATGTTGTGGGGTTTAGAAGAGTATAGTTTCCTCATATCAAGGCTTGTTAGTAGATGACCATGTAGTAAAATGTCGATGCCATTCCAAGTTGATCCAAATACCTGAATCGACAGAGCATTTAATTAGAAATAGAATCATGGCAAGGCTCTTTAAATCTACTATTGCCTAATAGACAGCAAAATCTTAAAACCGAGTCTTTAAAACCATTCTTAACGTCTTAAATATACAATATGTTAATGATACTCTTTTTTTTCTATCTCTATTTGATAATTGTATCATTAATCTTAAAAGAATTCCTTGCTATTTTCAAGCCTTCTCTGAATTGAAAATAAACTTCAATAAATCATCAGTTACTGGGATTGGAATACCTGCAACCTTAGCTTAAAGGTACAGTCCTATGCTGGGCTTAGCCTCTGGACTTAGCCTTATTCTTGACTCTCTGCTTGATGATACTCAAAGTGCTTTTCTACGTAGTCGTAACATTAGTGACTACTATTTAGTAGCACAAGAAACACTTCATCTCATTCATTCTTTTCACTTTGACAATGTAAATTGGGATTTCCTTTTAAATTCCCTTAAAGGATTTGGATTTGGGAAAAAAATGAATAACTTAGATAAAAATGTGTATCTTGTCAATAAAATTTTCCATCCTTGTTAATGGTTCCCTTAAAGGTTTTTTTGGAGTTTTTAATGAACTCAGACAGAGTGATCTTCTATCTCCTTTTTTGTTTATTATGGTAACCCATATTTTAAATAGAATGTTATGTCTGGGAAGAGATAACAATTTAATTGAAGGAATAAAATATACTCACAATGGTCTTGAGGTCCTCAATATATAATATGTTGATGATACTCTTCTTTTTCTATCTCCATTTGATAATTGTATCATTAATCTTAAAAGAATTCTTTGTTATTTTCAACCAGACCTTCTCTGGATTGAAAATAAACTTCAATACATCATCTGTTACTAGGATTGGAATACCTGCAACCTTAGCTTAAAGGTATAGTGCTATGCTGGGTTGTTTTATAACTTCCCTTCCAATATTCTATTTAGTTCTTTCTTTGCATTATAGAAAGGCATCATATAATGATTGGGCGGTGGTCATGGACAAAATCACAAGTAAATTAGAGTCTTAGAAATCTAAATACTTATCCTTTGGGGAAAGATTAACCCTCATTAACTCAGTGTTATTAGCTATCCTTGTCTATTATCTATCTGTTTTGTATTTACTTGTGAGGGTGGAAAAAGAAATTGATAGAATTCGTAGAAGATTTTTATGGAACTTAAATTCATGTGGTAATAAGGGTATGTCTCTTATTAAGTGGCAAAATATATGTAGGTAAAAACAACAAGTTGGCTTGGGGATTATTAACATTAGGAACTTCAATATTGCTCTTAAGTGTAAGCTTCTCTAACTACTCCTTGAAAATAATAACTGTCTTAAATGACCTACTCTTAACAAGAGTAGATATTTCTCTTATAACAACTTTGGTACCTTATTGAATATTACTTCTACAAATTCCTCCCCATTGTGGTAGAAATTAAAGTCTCATTATCTTATAGTTAACACTTTTACCAGATTTTTAGTTAACAATGGCAAAAATATCTTATTCTGGGAAAACAAATGGCTTGCTAATGCTTCTTCGAAGTTTGTATTTCCAGATCTGTTTTCCCTGGTTAAGAATAAGAAATGCTCTCTGGACAAAGATGTACCTTGATAAGGGCCAGGAAGCTTTTAATAATAGTATGTTCTTCTCTTCTTTGTGCCCTATTTCCAACTTTTATTAGTTATATGATCTTTTAAATTCTACTCAGTTATCAAATGAAGATAATTCTATTTCATGAATTCTCACAACTAATAATGAATTTATAATCAAAAGTTGTTATGACATCCTGAATGATGTAAAACTTAGGTCAATACACATGAATTCCAAGTGTTGCTCATTTGAAAGTAAAAATTTTTGTTTCGTTAGTGTGTCATAATAAAATTTTATCTACATCTAATCTAAGAGGGGTTGGTTTGGACCAGCGCATTGTAAACTTTGTGGATATAATACTGAATTGACTCTACACATTTATTTTTTGCACTGTTATGCTTCTAAAGTTATCTAAGATTTCTTATTAACTAATATAAATGATCATTTGTGTAGTATCAATGTGTCTAAGATTTTTTCGTGGGTCGTGCCGGGCTCACGTGCGAGGTCCGCTCAGGTTCATAGAATAGGTCCATTTTGGCCCGTAAATTAGATTGAACCGGACCGACCTGGAATTTTTTTTTTTTTAACAAACTAGAAAGACCGTGGGCCATGGGCTGTACTGAGCCCATGACCTGTCAACAAAGGCCTGACCCAACCCGACCCGACCCGGTCCAGCCTATGGGCCGGCCTGACCCGATCCAGACTCGATCGGGCCTTTTTTTTTTTTGAACCGAAGCAACCCAGCCCAACTCAGATTCCAACACTAGCTCTAACTAGTGGATTTAGTACTCCACCAGATGATCGGGGACTTACCCAGGAACCAGCTATGGTTACAGCGGTTCCATGCTCTATTGATCTAGCAACATAAGTTTCTTGAAATATTATGATTGTTGGGTGTTTAGCATTATTTGGCACACTTTTTTATGGAAACTTAGTTTATTTTGTCCTGTCCAGAATGTAATATTTTTGCCTCCTTTCTATACGAAGGAATGACATCTATTATTTTGTATACTTAATTGTACTCATAGTCAAGTATATTTTACATTCTCAAAAACGGTAGCATTCCTATCCACGTTGTCAATAACTCCTTTTAGTTTAATCGGATCCTCTCTATTGATTGGGAGCCACCAAGCACACATCACTTCTAGATAGACATGGAATTCGGGTCGGACCGGGCCGACCTGCTGGCTGGTCCAGGTTGGGCCGGCCGCAACAGGCCATGGGCCCGGCACGGTCCATGGCCCACATTCGGGTCGGTCCGGGTCGGACCGGGCCGACTGCATTTTTCTTCATTGTGCGCGGGCCGACCCGGCCTGGTTCGTGGGCCAAACTGGGCCTAGTCAGCAGGCCAGGCCGGGCCTGCCCGTTTGACCTGGCTCGGCCCGCTGCCCGCGACGGGCCGGGTCGGACCTGGCCCACGAGTGATTTTTCCAAGTCCAGGTTGGACCGGACCTGGACGGGGTCGAGCGGGCCTGGGCCGGCCCGGTCCGATTTCCATGTCTACTTCCAGACAATTCATTGTCTATAGAAAACCAAGCATCATTTTAAATTGATTAGTCAAATTAACCAATTAAAAATGAATTGAAGATAAAAGAATTAAAAGGAAAATCTCACCCAATTTCCAGGACTCAAGGTTATGCCCCATGGAAACCGTATGCTCCATTAAATCCAGAGCATTGGAGACATCCAAGTTGCCTTCATAAATTCCATCAGTTGTGACATTGTGTCTTCCAAGTAGAGCGTCGAGCCCAAATGGCACCATCGCTTTGCACTCGTCGTTAGAAGATCCTTATTAACCACAACAACTTGTGAATTATTTTGTTCATGACAAGAAGAGCCAAACTGTTCATTCCATGCAACCAGTACCGGAGATTACAAATTGCAGGCTTATCCCATCTTTGCATGGTAAGACGACTGCTTGTGAACCCAAACACACCACCCATAGATGTTTCAAAATTTGTGCAATTATACTTTTTATAGTTCCCTACTTTGTACACCACTTGATCTTGCGGTGAACCCATCAAGTCTTCCCAAGACCTGGACAAACGCCAGAGAAAATTAAGGACAAGGTAGAGAAGGAGGAAGTGGAGAACCCAGGGCCATGTCATCTTCTTAGGCATCATGATTAGATTAGATTAGAATAAATTAGATTGTTTCCATGGGTTGAAATGGATGGTGTTTCTGTAAGATTGGAATCCTCATTGAAGAAGTTGATATTTTACCTGTATTTATAGATTAAATAAAATAAATTATAAAATAAAATAAAATAAAGTGGGAAATTATAACAAGAGGCATGTCTCTACGCCCAGCAGCTGGCCAGCTTCTCCGTCCTCCCCATGACACTTAAGGCCGCTATCGAGCTCGGCGTCCTTGAAGTCCTTGTTAAGGCCGACCCCGGCAAATTCCTCTCGACACAAGAGATCGCCACGAAACTTGAGATCGCGAACCCTGATGCCCCCGTCATGCTTGATCGCATACTTCGTCTCCTTGCCAGCTACGAGATCTTCACCTACGATCTTGAGACGAACGAGGACGGCACAGTCGTTAGACGGTATGGTGCCGCACCTGTATGCAAGTACCTCACCAAGAACGAGGATGGTGTCTCATTCGCTGCACTCTCCCTCATGAACCAGGACAAGGTTCTCATGGAAAGCTGGTAAGACAACGATTCATATGGTCATACATGCATGTATAAGATCGAAAGATCGATCGATCGATCGATCGATCAATCTAGCTTATGGTACATAGTTACCCATAATCACTCAGTGATCAAGTGGTCATCAGAAGAAAAAAAATCTTACGTATATCGCACGTATTACCTAAAGGATATAGTGATCGACGGAGGAATTCCGTTCAACAAGGCGTGTGGGATGACGCTTTTCGATTACATGGGGAAGGATTTGAGGTTTAACAAACTCTTTAACGCCTCAATGTCCAACAACTCCACCATCAACATGCGGAACATACTTGAAGTCTACACCGGATTTGAGGGTCTCAACACGGTTGTCGACGTAGGAGGTGGTGTCGGAGCCACCCTCAACATGATCATCTCCAAGTACCCATCGATCAACGGAATCAACTTCGATCTCCCCCATGTTATCGCAGATGCCCCGTCTATGGCAGGTAATGTGTATGCTGAGTTCAGATCTCTGCCATACATCTTTCATGCGGATTGTTGCACTGATTCTTTGTTTGTATGTCTATATTGGTTTATTCAGGAATAGAGCATGTGCATGGAAACATGTTCGAAAGTGTTCCAAGCGGAGCAGATGCCATATTCATGAGAGTAAAGAACAAATCTTTTACCAATTATATTTTTATCAGTTCATCATAAATCTCCACTTCAAGACTTCAATAATATTAGTTATTTAGCATCAACTCTCCCCTTTTCCCAGCCCACGTCTTTCTGGCTCGGGAGAAAGCCACAGGGAGTCGCCGCCGCCTCCTCTATAGCACTTCAGTCAAGAGCCTCCTGGGCCCCTAGTCGACGAGTCGCCGATCAGGGTCCCCATCCACCCCTCTCTCCTCCTCCCATCCCTTCCCTTTCCATCCTTCTTTTTTGTGCTTTTTGTTTGGGTTTTTCCATCCTGTCTCCCTTTTCTCTTCCACATGGTGAAGTCGACTTCCTCATGTAAGTTCTCTTGAGTGGTTGTTTTCTTTTGTGTTCTCTTGTTTCTTTGATCTCATGATTTTTTCATTAGTTATCTTTGTAATTGGATTGCACATCAATGGAATTTCATGATTTCCTTTCAAAAAATGGAAAATACCTAAACGATAGAAAAAACAAAAGAAGGGTAAACCTGAACATCCACTAGAATTTTTCCTGAGAATAATTATTTATGGCATTTTTTTCCTGAGAAAAAAAAGAACAGTTAATGAAAAAGTTGTTTCGGTAAACAAGCCCAGGCTAAATTATTGGATCAAAATGAACTTGCAGTGGATTCTTCATAACTGGAGTGACGAGCACTGCTTGAATCTTTTGAAGAATTGCTGGAAGGCACTGCCAGAGAACGGGAAGGTGATCATCGTTGAGTGGATTCTCCCAGTGGCCCCGGAGACCAGTGCTGCGGCCAAAACGATATTCCATCTCGACATGACCATGTTTGCATACATCTCTGGAGGAAAAGAGAGGATCGAGAAGGAGTTCGAGTTGCTAGCAAAGAAGGCAGGGTTTTCCGACTTTACGGTGGCCTGCAACGTCGATAATGACTGCATCATGGAATTCTCCAAGAAGATGATGTGACCAACTAACTTGGTCAATTTCCTCTGCATGGTTCCATTTATTTCTTGAAAACGTCTTGCATGAGTGCATTGTATTTTCCTTTTTCAGCTTAAAATAAAGAAAGTTAAAGTTAAGGTTGAAGGACTAAGGATGCATTTGGATAACTGACAGTAGAAGTCAGTTTTTGATATATAAGTCAAGAGCATCGATTACAAAAGTTAATTTTTGAAGTAAATGATATAAACTTGTTTGGTAAAATAATATCCTCAGATTCTAGGTTTGGTATTGATATCAAAATACTAAATTACCTATAGATTACTGTGGATATTTGTAATATCATCAAACATACAAGAGTACTGTTGCTATTTTAATGAGGTTTTATTCAACTTCTAATAGAAGTTGATTTCATTCCCTTCTCAAAAATTTCATGGATTATTGTTCCAGAAGTCACTTGCTACTATCAAAATTGGTTGTTACAATGTGTATTTGGAGTTGCTTACGACTTATTTCACTTCTCCTAAAATCTAGAGGTTGTAGTTGTTGTGAGTGACACCATCAACAAGATTGGTTTCTAAGGTTTGAAGGAATCTACCAAACCAACATGTCAAGAATCAGGTGTAGACCCTACCATATCGAGAATCAGGTGCAGACCCTACCATGCATGTAAAACCTATGGAGTCTCTAGACCGGACACCTAGGTGTAGTGCAACCTAGTGAACCTAGGGCTCTGATACCAGATCTGTCACGTTCCAAATTTTCCACAATAATTTAAACAAATTAAATTACGGGAAAACTAAAGCTAAACAGTAAAATATCTAACCACAAGGAACCTGTGCGGCTATGAAAGGTAGTATGTACGATGAGTTCAGATCTCTGCCATTTTAGCTTTGATCTTCGTAATATAAGACTTGCAAAAATTGCTTCTACCTGGCGATACATCTTCCATGTGGATTGTTGCACTGATTCTTTGTTTGTATGTCTATCTTGGTTTATTCAGGAATAGAGCATGTGGGTGGAAACATGTTCGAAAGTGTACCAAGCGGAGCAGATGCCATATTCATGAAAGTAAAGAACAAATCTTTTACCAATTATATCTCGACGTGATCATGTTTGCACACTCCTCCGGAGAAAAAGAGAGGACCGAGAAGGAGTTCGAGTTGCTGGCAAAGAAGGCAGGGTTTTCCGACTTCAAGGTGGCCTGTAACACCAATGAAACCTACATCATGGAATTATGCAAGTAGATGTTGTGATCAACTAACTTGGTCATTTTGTTGTGCATGGTTGCTGTTTGCAGTTTTCCTTTTCTTTAAGATATCGAGGACCAAACTTAACATTGGAAGAAGTTGGTGTTTCCATTTATTTCTTGAAAAAGTGGTTTATGACAATAAGATTTATGCATGAGCGCATCCTATTTTCCTTTTTCAACCTAATATAGAGCTAAAGTTAAGGTTACAGGACTTAGTGTGTGTTTGAGATAATTGACATTAGAAGTTAGCTTTTGACATACATGTCAAAAACTAACTTTTGGTATACAGAAGCGAACTTTTGAAGTAAATGTGGTAGAAGTTTATTTAGCAAAATAACATCTTCATCTGGATTTTAGGTTCCCTATTAATATCAAAATACTAAATTACCTATAGATTATTGTTAGTATTTATAATATCATCAAACAGATAAAGATACTGTTGGTATTTTAATAAGATTTTATCTAATGTACGGTAGAAATTGTCTTCATCCTACATTTCAAAAACAACATGGGTTATTGCTTCAAAAGTCACTTACTTGGCAAAAGTGGTTGTTACAAGGCACGTTTAATTAGAACTGCTTATGACATATTCCAACTACTCCAAAAATTTAGATACTTAGAAGTTATCCAATAGCTATCTCAAATGCACCTTTGAAGGGGAGATGTATACCTTCTTATTCTAGAAATATATCATGAATATTTGTGTTTACATGGGTTTTTTCATTCAAATATATGTGTATGGCAGGAACCTCTTGTTGACATCAAAAGAGTTTTTACCAATGGAATTTCTAGTTCAAGAGGGCACAATATAAGAAAGTCCACTAAAGATATTACTCCAAGTTTAAGGCCCATTACTGGCCCATGAACAAAGGGAGGAGGCGCTTTACGTACGTGGAACACTTCCCTCCCCTATATGTCTCAAGTAACATCTCACCCACATCATTTGAAAAAAAGGAAAAGATTTGGATAAAGTCTTAAAATCCAAAAATATCGACATGCCACTTCAAATTCAATGTGGTAGAGGAAAGATAATTGATATCATTTGATCATATCAAAGCAAATTTGGGAACTTTTGAATTAAAATCCCTAACTAATGTGAATTCAAAAGGAGGTGTATTATCTCTATATAAAGAGGGGAGATGCGCTGAAGGAAGGATATATACCTAGAAGCATAGACCTAGAAGCACATTTGCCTACAAGTGACAAAGAAGACACAAGGCAAGGAGAGAAAGAGGAAGTCGTCCAAGGAGTTTCTCCCACTCAATCGTGCACTCGCATTCACCTTACATAAATGATAACGAGGAGAACACTTCTTGACATTGCAAGGTCTCCCCTTTTCCTTTCAAAATCACCCAATTATAGGGCAGTACATGTATCTAAATTGCATGTGTATCATAAATTGTTGGTAGCATACTACACGGTGCATGATTTATGTACTTCATATATCACTTATATATGTAACGTCGTAGAATGTATTATTTGACACTATATTTAATAATATAAATCTATATGTTAGATATATTATTACATGCACTTTTTCAACCTTATACTTCATTCATATATGTTTGTTGTGCTTGCACTTTATTCTTTCAATACCATATTCAAATACAAATCTTATCGGGTACGATATTGCTTACCTCATCTCTAAACAATGGACTCATTTGATGGGCATGAGGTGATACATAACCCAATTTGAAGCTGAGCCTTCGATAGAAGAAAACTCAAGCATCCCAAGCAAGGAAGAAAACATTATGATGGCCTAAATGAGGATAAGAGCATGCAGTGCTCCACCTGTCAATATATAGATAATAGGAAACCCTAATTGGATATTAAGGCTGTTATAATAGGAATCTTCCCATACATGGTGGACACACCAGTGATGAATAACAGGCGAGGTTGTTACATGTGAGGACAAAAACATGATTGGTGAGATGATGTATACTATAAAAGAATCAATATTGTATAGTATAGTATCTTCAATAGGCCCCCTCAAGATGAAGGATCTCAGAGACGAAACTTCAGCTTGAACCAAAGAGAATTGAAGTGTGACACATCAACTGACTTAGTGAAGAAGTTGGCAAGTTGGGACTTGGTGGATAAGAACCAAACAAGAAGACGACACTGAGCCACTAGATCACATACGAAATGAAAATCCACCTCTACATGTTTCATGCACATATGAAAAACAGGATTTGCTGATAAGTATGTTGCACCAAGATTGTCGAACCAAAATGTCAGAGGCTGTGAACAAAAAACACGAAGCTTGCGCAACAATGATTGCATGTAGATAAGTTCTTAAGTAGCATCTACCAATGCTTGATACTTAAACTTTGTCAAAAATTGTGCAATGATGTGCTGCATACAAGCACTCCAAGCTAGATAATAGGTTATTGCCGATGAAGATAGCATAACCTCCAATGAATTTTCTATCAATCTTACACACTGCCCAATCGGTGTCTATATACACTTGGAGATGTAGGTTTGGTGAACAAGAGAGAAGCAAACCATACGAGATTGTGTGCTTCAAGTATCACAAGATAAGTTTGACAACTATCCAGTCCTCAACTGTAGGTGAGCTCATGAATTGGCAGGATTTGTTGACAGCGAAAGATAGATCGAGACTTGTAAGTGTAACATATTGTAACACACCAACAATCTGTCGATAAAGAGTAGGATCACAGAATGGGTAGCCACAACAATGACCTTTGTAGAGGTTGGTAGTGTTGTGACCGTGGGTTTGGCACCGGGCACGCTGGCACACTACAGAAGATCAACAATGTATTTTCTTTGAGATAGTAGAAGTCCATCAGAGTTAGAGACCACCTCGATCCCCAATAAGTGATGAAGATTGCTTAGTTTTTGACAACAAACGTATAGCTTAGGGAGGAGATGAACTTGTTGACTTCAGTAGGAGAGCTTTCAATGAGAAGAATGTTGTCGACATATACCAGAAGGTATAAGAAAACACCTTTTTGGCATACATGAAGAGTGAAGCATCAGTTTTAGAATAAGCAAACCCATAGGATAGCAAAAAGGCACTTAAGCACTGAAACCAATCGTGTGGTGCTTGCTTGAGGCCATATAGTGATCTATTTGACTTGCAGACATGATTTGGAAAACTTCAATCCAAGGAACCAGGAGTTTGAGACATATAGATAGTCTCATTTAAGTTTCCATGTGTCACCATGCCAATGGAACCCTACATAATTCCTAGATGCATAGAAACACACGAAGAATCTTGATATGATCACGACAAAGATGGTGAATATGAGGAAGAAGGCTCGACTTCAAAAAGGATAAAGAAAAGGAGTCGCTACCTAATCTTTTAATGGAAAGACGAGGAAAACCAAACATAAAGAAAATTCAGGGAAATCAATCCAAAGAAACACATGTGTGCTCCGTGCCTAATGGATGCGGCGTGCAAATCACTACAGACTAGAGAAAGAGTAGGGATTCTTGTTATGCATGAAGAAGGTATTACGCACCCTCATACGCCTAAGAATCGATCTTTTAAGGTTAACTGTTTGTTCATGATCTAGTGTGTGTATGCTTGTCTACTTCTAATGCACATGCCTAAAAAGAATGCGAAAACATAATACAAATCTCCACGAAAACAGTGAATAAAATGAAATGATAAAGAAAATAATCCGAAAAAACAATATAGGCATTGAAAATGTCACTTTACTGTATGTCCTTGGGCGATGAGGAAAATCATGGAAAATCATAGAAAATCGTAAATGAACAACAGAAACTAGGAAAACTCGAGAAAGTCGAAAGGCGAAAATAATCCGTATTAGGGTTCATGTCGGCATTGTCAAGTCTGTTAATGTACGCCCTTGGGCGATAAATTTCCAATACAAATCAAAAAATCATAAAAATCATGAAAATCAAAAAATAAGGGGAGAAATGATAAAATTGGAAGGGAAGGGCATTTTTGGCAAATCGGGCCAAAAGATTATATGCCCTAGGATGAAATTGGGATTACTAAGGGATCCAGATAGAAACCAAGAAGTCAAAGAACAGTCAATCCAAGAAACAAAGAATTAGTTATAACTACCTGGATTCTTGGGTCCTACGTCGATGATTTTCGTCAATTGCTTCCATTAGCTGAAATCGTCGCCTATAATCGCCAGCTCCTCTTGCCAAGATTGCTCGTTGGCTTCCACTGTCATCGGGAATTGCGTGACCCGTCACCAGTTCAGTTGCAGAACTTGAATTGAATCTCAATGCAAAGGCATTGGAAGGTTCGGTGCTTGATCGGAGAAGCATAAGAGTGGCACAGGAAGTTCATTCATGCCTTCCAACAAAAAGGAAACATGCTAGATCGTCCTCCCTTTCCACCTCATTGGAGAATTGGTCCATCGGTTTCAGCAGAAGGTGATGAGGTCAACAAAGGTGAAGTAGGGCATCGGAGGGAGATGCAAGGGCTCAAGAAGCAAAAGCGATCAAGGAGGGGTCACCCTGGGAGTTTAGATCCTCCGATGGCACCATCAATCACCACTCCCACTTACCTCACCGGAGCAAGCTGCAATCGGTCGTGGAAGATGACCGACGAGCTTCTCTGAGATTTGACGAAGTTCGGGAGGCGAGAAGAGATGATGAGAAGCAAAGTGAGTGAGGAAAACATGATAAAACCAAAAAATCAGTGGAAGGATCGTTCATCCTTCCACTGGCCTAACTCGCCGGAGTGAGTGCTAATCGGCCTCATCTAAGACCAATGGACTCCATTCGAAGACCAGGAAGGCAAAGGAGACTCCGAGGAGGCCTAAATAGGAGTTTACAACAAAAACGCATTGCATTACTCTCCTCTAGCATGCATCACCAGTGTCGAGAGACCTCCGACGTCTCACACTCAAGCATGATGCAAACGAAAACACAAAGAGATGAGGACTTACCTGTGAAATGCAGTAGTTCTCTGAAGACTCCTCAAAGCTCGAGCAAGGTCGACAACAACTAAATCGTCGTCGGAAGAGTCGGAGCTAGAGAAAGGATCACCGGCAAAGGACAAAAGCTAGAGAGATGTTGGAACATTGAGCTGGAGAGTAATAATGATGGCGATCCCTCTGATCTCCCCTCTTGCATGGCGTGAAGGGGTTTAAATAGGCATCAGGGAAGAATTAAAGCCATCGATGCTTAATGGTCTTTGGCGAATGGCGTTGATGAATTCTGAGGGATCGAACTGGTGAATTTGCTGTTGGATTAAGGTCATAATGGTCCTTGGAGGTTAGAGGAGAGAGGCTAGATTCAATCCTAGCCATCATCAGAAAAGGATTAAGTAATTAAATAGTAAAGGAGACTTCTCCACCCTTCGGTACTGAAATAGGGTATTTCGCCAGCTATTTCTGCTACTTTCTCCTGCTAGCAAGACACACGTGAAGACATGCCATTTATAACTAGTTGAAATTACCGCTTGGCCCAACAAAAGTCAGTCAAGTAGCCCTTGAGCCCATTGACCATCCTTTTAAGGACCAATTGGTAACCAATGGTTATAATGAATGTTGTTGAAGTGTTTCTGGAAAAAAGTGAGTGGGCCCAGCAATTCCATAGCTCACCTCCTCTCTCCTAGATCCATCTAAATCTAACTGTAAAATCTAGGGTGTCTACACCATGGAGAAAAGCATTACAAATGTCCAATTGCCTAATGCACCAACAATGTGATGAAGTATGATGCAAATCTGACCATTGGACATACAAAAGTTTCATGCGTAGTGTCATTCGTGGTTCCATGTATCTCAAGTCATGGTGTAAGTGGAGATGTGGTCAAGTGGTTATTCCTAAATTTGTTTTTTTTACCAAGTCTTTAGGAGTCATGATTGTTCGTGATTACGTGTGTTGTACTTAGTTTTTTTGTTGTTATGTTTTGTGCCTATATATTAAGTACATTTCGAGAGGTGTAATGAGTAGTTCCTTTAACTTCTTCCTTCTTGTTAATGAAAAGTTTCTATTCAGTTTTCTTTACCTTTTCCATTACTCTTTGACGTGGAAGTACGTGAGAGTTTAAAAGCTTGCAAAGTGTACAACTTGGTGAGTTGCTGGTCCTCCTTTTCTAACATTTTTGGTACTAGAGCAAAGTTCGGTCAAGGCGGGTGTAGCAGTGAGTGAAGATCATTGCTATTGCTGTGGATCTTCCATTGTTGAGGCTAGTGTAAAGGGATTTGTGGAGAGGTAATCCTGGTTGTGATTTGGTATGGCAAATGGTATGAATATCCTTACCCTCTCTCAATCATTGATACCCATTTTCAATGGAGAAAATTATGAGTATTGGAACATAAAAAGGAAGACTTTTTTTTGTATCACAAGATTTGTGGGATTTGGTTGAAAGTGGCTTTGTAGAGATAGCAACAAAGTTAAAGGAGGTTCGTAAGAAGGATGCGAAAGCTTTGTTGGTGTTGCAGTAGGCTATTACTGAGTCCATCTTTCCTAGAATTGTCAATACAATCAAGTTGAAGGAAGTTTGGGACATCTTGAAGCAAGAGTTTCACGGAGATAGCAAGGTAACTGTGGTAAAACTACAAACTCTTCGTAGAGAGTTTGAAACTCTTTTCATGAAACGTTGTGAATCTGTACAAGTTTTTTTCTCTAGAGTTTCTGAGATTATAAATCAAATGAAATGTTTTGGTGAAAAAATTATTGAACAAAAGGTTGTAGAGAAAAATTTAAGGAGTCTTCCCTTAAAATTTGATCATGTGGTTACTGCAATTGAGGAGTCTAAAGAATTGTCAAATTATTCTCTTGATGAACTAATGGATTCTCTTTTACCACACGAGGAGAGAATGAACAAGTTTGTCGAGAAGAATATTGAGCAAGCATTCCAATCCAAAGTGGATATCTCCAACATAAGTTCTGACCAGAAGGATGGAGGAAGAGGCAATGGAAGAGGAGGTTTCCATGGCCGAGGAAGAGGTCATGGACGTGGACGTGGTGAAAGAAGTCGTCGTTACCTTGAGAATGGAGATAAAAATAACCAAAAGAAGAGCTACAAGGACAAGTAATGCTACTACTGCAAGAAGTACTGACATACAGAAGCTTGCTATTGGGATCACTATTTTTCAAACCGAACCAGACCAGTCGGTTCAACCAATTTGAACTGGACCGGCTAAAAAAAGGGTTTTTTAAAAGCTAAAACAGGCTGGTCAATTAAACCAGTTTGAACCGCCTTGCACCGGTTGAACCACCGGTTCAGATGCCTTATATATATGTATATAAAAAAAACCTAAACAAGTTACCACTTACCAAAAACGAAACCTTTGTTGCCTTGCGTCGGGGTTTGAGAGGAGATCAGGAGAGCGGCATCTCTGGGAGACGGGAGACCACCTTGCCGGCATCGTCTACACTCTCGCGTCCGACTCTCCCCTTTGAGCTCTGACTTTAGCAGTTCAGCTACCTCCACTTCTCCTCCTCGCCACCTCCAAATATCATTTCTTTACAAGAATATCATTTGCACCTTTGGTTGCTTTGAACCATAAATTTATTATGGGTTTATAAACCTTGCAGGTTTGTGCTGGACTGTTGTCCTTTCTTTAGGAATGCAAATTTGAAAATAATATTACATTACATTTTATTAACTTTGCAAGTTTGACTATGCTTCTTGCATTTTATAAACATTACATTTTATAAACCTTACACTTTACATTAAATCAGGTTAAACCGGTTTTTAAATTGCAAATAACACTAGGTCAGTCTAATTACCGATTCACTTATTGATGACAACATGATGATGTCAGCACCGGTTGAACCGGATTGAACCAACGGTTGAACCCGGTTGAACCAAACTCAGTGCATTTCTGGTTTGTTCTCCGGTTCGGTTTCTAAAACCTTGGTTGGGATAAAACAAAAGAACAAGCTAATGTTGTAGAAGAAAAGAAAGAGGAAGGTGACTTGTTTCTTGCTTGTGTGGATGCAAAGAAAGATAGTATTGACGCCTGGTTTCTTGATAGTGGTTGTAGTAGCCACATGACAGGTAAAAAGAGTCTCTTTTGTACAATGGACGACTCTATAAAATCAGAGGTGTGACTTAGAGATGACAAGTATGTACACATTGAAGGCAAGGGAACAATTACTCTCCAACTCAAGCTAGATATTGAAAAGCTTTTCCATGATGTTTATTATGTTCCCAATTTGAGACATCACTTGCTTAGTGTGGGCTAGTTGCTCAAAAAAGGTTATTCATGTCATTTTGATGATGATGCATGTGAAATAATGAATAAAAAATCTAGTGTAGTAGTTGCTAAGGTTCACTTGACTACAAATAATATGTTTCCATTAAAAATGTCATGCCTTGGTGACTGTGTATTGACTACTTGTACAAAGGATGATTCACAACTCTAGCATTTAAGATATGGTCTCTACATTTTAATGGGTTAAAATTGTTGAATCAAAAACAAATGGTATCTAGTATGCCTTATATTGTTTGTGAGATGAGGTGTGTGTAGGTTGCGTGTATGGAAAACAACATTGTACACCTTTTTCAGTAGGAAAATCTTGGAGAGCTAAGAAGCCTTTAGACTTGGTTCTTGTGGATGTCTGTGGTCCAATGAACACACCACTTCTGAACAAGAGTAAATATTTTTTATTGTTCACTGATGACTTTACTCGTATGAGTTTGGTGTTCTTTATTGTCTAGAAATCAAAGGTCTTTGAAAAGTTTAAGGAGTTCAAAGCTTTTGTGGAGAAACAAAGTGAACATGCCATCAAGGTTTTACGAATAGATAGAGGAGGAGAATTTCTATCTAATGAATGTGATTTGTTTTGCAAGCAAAATGGCATCGTAGACAATTGATAGTGAGGAAAACTTCAAAGTAGAATGGAGTCGTTGAAAGGAAGAACAGAATAGTTGTTGAGATAGCTAGATGCATGTCAAGTGTGAAGAAACTTCCAAATGATTTTTGGACAAAGGCTGTGGCAACATCATTTCATCATCTCAACATCTCCCCTACAAAGGCAGTACATGGTATGACACCATTTGAAGCTTGGTGCAGTCGTAAGCCAAATGTAAGTAGTTTAAGAATTTTTGGTTGCATTGCATATGCTTTATTAGCCTCTGATGATCATAACAAAATGGAAAAGAAAAGTGAGAAATGCATCTTTGTTGGGCACAGTGATGAAAGAAAGGGTTATAGGTTATATAATCCTTACTCTAAGAAGCTAATCATCTGTAGAGATGTTATTTTTGATGAAAATAGTGTATAGGCATGGAATGATAGAGCAGATCAGCGTTTACCTTTGGTAAAGGATGATTCAGACACTTTACTGGAGGAAAATGCAATGTCTCCTTCACCACCACCTGCACATAGCCCAACAAGGAGTCTCCCAAACATTGATGGAAGTCCAAGTACTAGCATTGAAAGCCCTAGTTGTGATATAGACACCCCTCCAAGGAAGGTATGTGCTTTGAAAGATATTTATGAAGCATGTACATTTGCACTTATGATTGTAGAACCTACAAGCTATGATGAAGCTAGTGGCAAGGAGGAATGGGAAAATTCAATGGAGGAGGAAATAACTGCTATAGAAAAGAACAAGACTTGGGAACTTGTGGATTTGCCAAGTGGAAAGGAGGCCATTGGTGTGAAATGGCTTTACAAAATAAAATACCATCGCGATGGAAGTGTGCAAAAATATAAGTCAAGGTTAGTTGTTAAAGGGTATGTTCAAAAACATGGTGTTGATTATTTTGAAGCTTTTTCTCCTGTTGCAAGATTTGAGACAGGAAGATTGATTTTGGCATTAGCAGCTCAAATGAGATGGGATGTTTTTCAATTTGATGTTAAGTTTGCTTTTTTGAATGGACCTTTGAAGAAGAAGTGTATGTTGAACAACCACTGTGATTTATTGTTGATGAGAATGAATACAAAGTCTACAAGCTAAAGAAGGCACTCTAAGGACTTAAACAGGCACCAAGAGCGTGGTATAGTAGACTTGACTCCTACCTTCACCAAAATGATTTCTATCGAAGTGAAAGTGAGCCCACACTGTCTGTAAAGGTGAAAGGTAATGATATCATTATTGTTTGTGTTTATGTTGATGATATTATCTACATTGGGTCTTCAAATGTTCTACAAAAGGAATTTAAAGACAATATGATGCTTGAATTTGATATGACTGATTTGGGGTTGTTGCACTATTTTCTTGATTTACAAGTTATTCAGATTGATGATGGTATCTTTGTGACTCAAGAAAAATATGCTTTAAATTTGCTCTAGAAGTTTCACATGCAAAAGTGCAAGGTCTCTTCAACTCCAATGAACACAAGGGAGAAGCTATCTCACATTGATGGTATTGCCAAGGCTAATGAGAAGCCATTTAGAAGTTTGGTTGGTGGATTAATGTACTTAACTCATACCCGTCCAGATATATTGTTTCCTGTCAGTTTTATTTCAAGATTCATGCAATGTTTCCTGTCAGTGCATCATCTTGGAGTGGCCAAGTATATTCTTCGTTATATCTAGAAAACAATCGACTATGGAATTTATTTTTAGCCTCGGTTCTAGTGTTGTTTCATGGAGTCTAAAGAAGCAAGAAAGCACAGCATTGTCATTGACAGAAGCCGAGTATATCTCTACATCATCGGCTTCATGTCAAGCTATATGGATGCGAAAGGTCTTAGAAGATTTGCACCAGAAACAAGAGAAGCCGACAAAGTTATATTGTGATAACAATGCTACAATTTCAATGACAAAGAACCCAGTGTTTCATTGAAGAACTAAACATGTTGAATTGCCCCATCATTTCATTCGCGACGCTGTTCTTGAAGGATTGGTTAGCGTGAAGTATTGCCCAATTGGTGACCAAGTTGCCGATGGGCTAATGAAAGCCTTGAACTTTCCAAGGTTTAGCAAGTTTAGGTCATCGTTTGGTGTGTCTGACTTTGCATCAAGGGGGTGTGATGAAGTATGATGCAAATCTGACCATTTGTCATGCAAACGTTTCATGCATAGTGTCATACGTGGTTCCACGTCTCTCAAGTCATGGTGCAAGTGGAGACATGGTCAAGTGGTTATTCTTAAGTTTTCACTACAATATTAGCGTTTAACGTCCCCAGTTCAGTTCCCTTCCATTCCTATCAACTTTCCTTTTTTAGATCCTTTAATATTTTCAAACGAGTCTTCTTACCATGTTTAGAGGTCTTTAATACCTCACTAATTTGCTCATTTGACCACATTTAATTTAATACCCAAATTTGGCAAGTTGACCGACTAGGTGTGTTGAACGCTGAACTACATAGCGTCCAACATAAAACGCTAAAATTAGGGCGTTCTATAGCTGACAGTGCTCCACAACTTTCCTTATTTGGGCATTTTTGAAATTCAAATCCTTGTCTTCTATTGATGTCTGTTGATCAAGTAATGACTCGATTAGGGTCTAATTAAGCCTAAACTGTGATTAATAGCAAATTCTTCCTTCATTTTGATAGCTAGGTGTTAGTAGGTTGTTGAACGCTATATGTTAGGCATTTTACGTTGAAGGCTGGAATTACTAGCGTTCAACGATTCAGAGTTGGAAACTTTTCCTTGATCTTGCCAATTCAAGCCATTTTGCCAAATCTGAGCCATCCCGTCCCTCAATAAATAGAAGGACACCCCCAACCTATGGAAGGGACCAGAAAGGAGGAGAATTTTTTAGGGGCCTATACATAGAGGGAAATTCAGAGAATGATTAAAAAATTATGGAGAAAGAGTGGAGAGATATTATGAGAGAAATTCTAAGAAAGAGAGAGTAAAGAGGTCCTAAGCCTAAGTCTTTTGTCAATCTCAACAACATCGCGCCAACATTTTGCATCCCTCATACACATCATAAATAAAATGAGGTTTTCATTTTGCATGTTTCATTTCTCGCATACTTTGCATGTTGTTGCTGGACATAACATTAGTTGCAACCAAGGGAATAAAACCCCTTGGGTAAGTATTTTCTCTTTTATTTCATTATTAATTTTTAATTTCCTTTGAACGTTGTTATTACATTGTATTAATCTACATTTTTAATATTGTTTTGCAAGGAAAAGAAGAAGAAGAAGCTCATCTACACAGGCACCCTTAGACGATGTTGGCATCATCCTAAGATAGTTGAACCCATAACCACAACATCTCCCCAAGGAGTCTCAAGGGCCAGCGAAAGCAAATTGAGAGTGACGATCACACTGATTCTGACATCCATGGAGTGGAGGAAATAGATACAAAACAAAGGGACACAAGTGAAGTAGTAAAAGGTGACAAACGAATGCACGCGAAGCACTTCTCTAAAATCCCGCATCCACAGTAGAATGTGATGTATTAAGGTTGGGCATGGGAGCAGTCCTTATGCAAGAGGGACAACCCATTGCTTATATAAGCAAAGAGTTTAAGAGTAGGCAACTCCATCTCTCCACCTATGAGAAGGAAATGTTATCTAGCCTTACAACAATTAGAAAATGGAGTGCACTATTACTGGGAAGGCCTTTTGTGGTGTGCATAGATCAAGTCAACATCAAATACATGATGGAGCAACAAGTGCATACTCCCCTCCAAGAGAAATGGCTGGCTAAGTTAATGGGATTTGACTTCATAGTGGAATACAAACCTGGAGCCAGTAACAAGATAGCAGATGCCCTATCTAGGAAAGATGACAACCCTCATCTACAAGTCATATTCGTGGTAGTTCTCAAGTGGTTTAAGGACATTAAAAGAGTTATGGGAACTCTAAGGAATACTAGAAATTGCTAGAGAGGTAGGAGAAGGGGAAATTGAATAGGTGCCAATTAAGGGAGGGGGTGTTTTTCTACAAGGGAAGGGTCATGGTGATGAAGGAAGGAGAATTGAGAAGCAGGGTCATCAATGAGTTCCATGATACTCCCTCTGGTGGACATTCTGGGTGTGAGAAGATTGTGCAGCATATGAGGTCTAATGTGTATTGGAAAGGATGGTTGAAAGATGTTAAACAATACATGAAAGAATGTGATACTTGCCAAAGGAACGAATATGACAACTTGTTTCTGGTTGGACTCATGCAACCTTTTCCTATCCCCAAGAGCAGTTGGACTAAAATCAGCTTAGATTTCATAAGGGGATTACCAATTTCAGTGGGGAAGTTAGTTATCTTGGTAGTGGTCAATCGATTGACTAAGTATGGTCACTTCATTCCCATTAAGCATCCCTACACAGCCAAGGAGATCGCTCAAACTTTCATAGCAGAGGTGGTGAGGTTACATGGCATTCCTCAAAAGATAGTTAGTGACAGGGTGTCATGCCCCAAGTTTCCATAATAATTTAAAACAAATTAAATTACAAGAAATTAAAAGCTAAACAGAAATGTCATCCACTAGGAACCTGTGTGTGCAGCTACGAGACTCTGGATTATATGCACTATGTTAAAACTCATCTGCATGTCTGCACCAGCATCCCAAAATCATGAAGAAAAAGGCATGAGTGACAAAAGTCACTCAGCATGCACTTCACGGAAACAGTGGGAAACAAAACTATATTAATTTTTCCTTTAAATTCATTTCACAATCATTTTATCTAAAATCCCACAATCAAGCCTATAAGGTGGAAAATCACAACAAATGCGGCCCACACCGACCAAAACAACAAATAGGGCTCTAACCTAAAACTACAAATAAGGCTCTCAATGGCCCAAAACCGCACACAGTGAGTCGGGAAGCCAAACGCGAGGCAATCAACTCCGGCCACAAGTAGCCACTAAGTTGTACTGCACTACCACGACATGCCACCTTGTGTAGGAGCTGCGTCGTCTCGCGATTCTATCACCTAGAGAACCCTTACAAAGGCAACCCCTCCCTAGGAAGGCATTCCTGTCTCTCAGGACATTACTAGCTACAGAACACGTGTCCCACCCACACTAGCCATCACAAGATAAAACTCCTCACGACGCCCTCCACACGATGCTCAGGAAGGAGTGTCATACCTCCACACCTGAGCTTCAGTACTCACAGCGACAATAGAATTATCATACCTTCCCGTCATGCCACAAAACACCTCAACTTGTGGACCACAACCCTAGTCTCGAGACGACAGTCAAGGAGTCTCATACCTCCATGACCCAACGACTCTCAGCCTCAGGTATCTCGACCCCCAACCTCAACCAGAGAGACACGTCCGACCACTCGAGACTGTCGTCACATTCCCTGGTCCCGACGACACGATCCTATAGTGTCTTGGCCCGCATACAGAAAATCAGGAAAACCATTTTCTAAAATGGCCATCTCATCTCTTTGGAAACCACTTTTAAACCATTTTTATATCTTTGGAAACTCTTCCAAAACCTCGGCAAAACGGCACATCAGGTGTCCCACGAGACCATCACTGATGGCCAACGATCCCATCTCAAATGGGCAAACAAACCAATACGGGAAAATCCACAGAAAATACATTTTATAAAACAGTTGGGTCCTAATTCAGCATACCAAAATAGGCTTGGTATTCTGAAATCTCCTGGATCAAAAAGACCGACTAGAATCGGTTGACCGAAATAGGTGTAGACACTTAAAATGACAAATCAAAAACTGGACCAGTCGATCGAAAGTTCTTGGTTCGGTAAACCCAATAAATTTGGTCGACTGAACTGGGACACAATAGTCAACACTCATATCCAAAAATGGTAGACCGAGGAAATTCGGCCCACCAAATTTCGACTAAAGGACCTAACCTGACAGAAAAACGATACATCGAAATGATTCGGTATGTCTTTTTCTGTGAAACCAAAAAATGGTCCTGAGCACCCACTCAGAAAATCGCCCAAAATAGGACCTAGGGACGGACATCCAAAATAAGCGCCACAAAATCAAATTACAACATATATTGTAGACCCTCGAGTCTACTCCAAATCCACACAAACAAAACCAAAATCCATTCATCATACATGGAGAAATAAATTCAAGAAGGCACAGGGGTCAAAACGACCCAAAACCTACCAACGCCATAAATGTCACCATAAATCCTCATAAATTCACAAGAAATTCTAGGAATGTAAATTTACCTAGATTTCATGCATTCCTATCATTTTTTACCAATTTCATGCTTTCTACAACATGAGATGAGGTGTGTACTTAAAATGAGCTCTCCAGCGATCCTCCAGCTGACCATCGGTGCCACCGGCGACTCCAACCCTTGTCGAGGCTTTCCCGACCAGAAGGACACACCACTGGAGCTCCACATGCCACCATGAGCCGCTGCACATCACCGTCGATCCTTGGACATGCTGAATCAGGAAAAGGCAAAGAGAGGGAGGGAGGAGGTGGGGAAAGGGAGTGAGTGAGGGAGAAGGGGGAGGGAGACGAGAATGGAGAGAGAGGGTGGAAATGGAGAAGTGGGAGTGAGGGCGAGGGAGAGGGAGTCGAGTATGCTCAAGAAGGAGGAAGGAGTGCGCGGGGAGAAGGAGGAAGGGCTCGGGTCGTGCATGGCGGAAGGCCCTGGCTTAAAAGGCTACGTAGAGAGAGTAGGTGGCCGCGTGCATACAACCAGTCAACCACGTACGCACCAACGCTCTCTCAACTGTCAGCCTCGCCAACAACCGCATAAACCCAACAACCCACCACAACCAAGAGGTCAGCTGCAAGCCACACCAACTGGCTCCCAAACGTAGGCCCCACATGGACCCACACATGGACCCACAAATATAGTGCCATATGCATAGTGCCAACCACGCACAGGAATACACAAACAAAAGCCGGTCCAAGAGATTCAAGCCTAAAATCACAAAACACACAAACAAGTCTTAGAAAAGTAACACCCATCTAAAAATAAATTTATTAAAAATGTAAATAATTACAAAATAAATTTACGGGTGTTACACAGGAACTCTACTTTTACCACTCAATTTTGAACTGAAATCTGGAAGGAAAATGAAACTAAGCGTTGCTTTAGTTCAGCCTACCATCCCCCAATGGATGGACAAACTAAAGCACTCAACAAATGCCCGGAGACATACTCAGATGCTTTACTTCTTCCCTTCCTAAGCAATCAACTGAGTGGTTCCTTGGGCAGAGTACTGATATAACACCACTGTTCACTCCACCACGGCCATCACACCCTTCAAGGCTTTATATGGAATACCACCACCCAAACTACTATCTTATGTTCCTGAAACGTCACGTGTGGAAGTAGTGGACCAGGAGCTGAGAACCAGGGATCAAATTCTCTAGCTGCTACAACACAACATTGCCAAGGCTCAAAATAGAATAAAACAGTTCGTCGATTGGCATCGGACGGAGAGGGAGTACCAAGTAGGAGAATGGGTCCTCTTGAAACTCTAACCTTATCGGCAAGGGTCGGTGATCTCCAGAGGAAACCAGAAGCTGAGCTCACACTACCACGGGCCATTCCAAATACTCAAGAGGATTGGGATGGTAGCATATCAACTGTAGCTACCCCTGGGCTCAAGAATTCACCCTACAATGCACGTCTCACAGTTGAGGGAAAAAAATAGGGCTGATGACTACCATCATTCCTCCGAACATCCCAATGAACTCCGAAGAACCCGTAGATAGAAAGCCTGCAGCCATTTTGGGTCGCTGGTTGAAGTGCAGGAACCACTGGGCAGTGATGAAGGTTTTAATTCAATGGGAAAATGAAGATGAGACTTTGGTCACGTGAGAAGAATTATGGGGAATTGCAACAAAGATTCCCAACACTGAACCGTGAGGACAAGGTTCCTGTTAGCGAGGGGGTGTGTTGTCACAGTTGTGGCCGGGAGACCCAGAAGCGAGCTGAGAAACGACCGGTTCAGGGTAGTTGGCATGACTGGGTAGAGCTGGAGGAGTCAAATCGGGCTCGTAGAGGATCCGAAAACTCGAAACGAGTCAACAGCTTCACCAACCGACTAGAACTGTCTGGGAGAGGAGCATGCAGTATAAATAATAAACCCGGAGCACAGGAAGGTTATCGTTGCCATTGCTAGAGCTTTGAGCTCATCTAGGAGGGTTAGGCGTACCTCGAATTACGCCCATTCTACTGTTGTTTCATCGTTCTGCCATTTCATTAGTGTGTTTTAGGCTTGAATTGTGTCTGTGTATCGTTTTCATTCCAGTAATCTAATATAAATCCATCTCGCTCCTATAGTTATTTTTGCAGATCTGGATCGCAAATTGTGTCGTGTGACAGGACACCTTAATTTTTTAATATTTGTGAATCGGGAACCTTAAGAAACATTTTCGTTTTTGTAAAAAAAAAAAATTCATTTCAAGGTCAAGAAAATGAAGAAGAGTTACATAATAAACCAAAAAAAAGAATCACAATTTATCAAATCTACATAAGAAACAAAAAATAAAATTAGGGCAATAAGAGTTACCTATTTGCAACCCCCATCACAAGGCTGCTGCAGCAGCCGCTTCCGTCGTCGACACTGAAAAGGTCGGGAATTAATCTAGATGCAGACATTGGTTGCGAAAGCTAGGTGCCCTTGGCACACATGACGCTCACAATGAGCATGCGAGTGGTAAGAGTGATGGGAGACAGGAAGGAGATGAGTCGGCGGTAGAGTGAACAATGGCAACTTTACCATGGCATATTTAGCAAATTTTGCTGGTATTTTATTGAATTGCTAATCTTTTTGGGGGCATTTTTGTCATACAAAACATGGAAACTAATGAGAGCTAATGGGAGCTGTAGACTCTCATGCATATCCTATCGGCCCTTTCGGAGAAGTTGGCCACTACAGTGTAGGAAGCTAAGCTTGGATATTCTCTTGACAAACGCACCCTATAGTCGATAAAAGAGATGCATTTGCTACCTCATTCTTTCTAAAAAAAATTGGATCCTTCGATAGCTTTTGATAACGTAGATTGGAATTTTGTTAATTCAACTCCCCAACTTAATGGGTTCCATTTTCACTTCATACAACTCAGCGTCACTTGCCTATCCATAATATCTTTCTTTGTGCTTACAAATGGAATTTCATGCAGTAACTTCATCTACTCCCGTGGTTTAGATTAAGGCTATGTCCTCTCATGGTTATTCATCATGAGGTTGGAATTGTTGCCACAACTATCACCTACGAAGTGGCACTGGGACACATGCAAGGTAACCACCCTAATACTCAAGCACCTCTTATTACTCATCTTTGTTTCGCAGATGTCTTGCTACTTTTTGGAAAGCTTACTCTATATGAGCCTGCTTCCTTTTTAAAATCTTTCTGAACCTCTAGCCATCAACAGGTCAGGAAATCAACTTGCAGAAATCAACTGCTCATATCGACGTTGCAGCCAATGAAACACTGACAAGCCATTGTCCACTCTGGTACTTCACCCAAAAGCTTGCTTAGTGGAAGCCTAAAGCCTTAGAATTCTCCTAATAAAAGCAATACCCTCGTCACTACCAAGTTATGCCCTGTCCACAGCTAGACTTACCAAGCAACAATGCGATCAATTAGGGAAGTTTTTTTCCAGGAAATTGGGGGTCGTAGCCAACACTTGTCCCTGCATCAAAATTGTAATTTACTTCTCATTAATCAGACATACAAGACCCAACCCAGGTGTCTGAAATGTCATTCACCGACACTGGTTTTGTTCCCTTGTGGCATGTTTAGGGTTAGAACTCCACATCGTTTCCGTCTCTTCACTCTTCAATTGCATGTCAAAGATTTCATTGAGGTCTGGAATTATAAGTTGTTCAGCCATCCATTCCGATGGAAGAAGGGTGTCGCTTTGATCATTGTTAACACCTCTTGCTCTCTTGTAGGACTAACAATGGGTCGGGTCCGGATCCAATATTTGTAGATCTGGATCCGTAAAGTTTGGATCTAGGTTCTGAAAATGAGACCTATAGACCTGTGAACCTGGACTTGCTAGATCCGTTCATTTTCTGAGTATGGGTCTAAAAATACCCACATCTGTGGATCCAATTTATATATAATATATTATAAGCAAAATATAAGGATTAATATATAATTTTTATACTATATATATAATATATATTATTCTACTCTCAAATCTCAATCTCTCATTCTCTCATTCATTGAATCATTTGAATAATTGAATCTCAGTTGAATGTCTTGCATTTAGTTAAGTTTATTTGAATCTTGAATCTTGAATGTTTTTTTTTTTTAATTGTAATCATTTTTCATATTAATATTCCATAATCAAACCACATGAGTCTCAAGTTTGGCAGAAGTTTTCAGCAGGAAGAAAATTAATGACAGCTCCACAGAGAGAAGCTGATAGCCCAAGAAGTAGGCTCAAAAAATATTACAATCCCAGAATAGTATCAGCAGAAAATATTGACAAAAAATGGCTAATGAGGAGGTAGCCAATCAAAGGACATCATCGTCCAACAAAGCAGGTGTGCTAACGCTATCCCCCCCCACCAGATGTTTGGAGGTTGTATCCTGTGGGTTAATTTCTGAGCCTGTGGATTGCTGGAATGAAGAGATGGATTGCAAAGACTCGTTTTGTTCAAATCCTGCACCCAAACACTCAACCTAGGAGATTGTCAAAGAAATTATGTCATTAACAAGCAGTTGTTTGCAAAGTGAGATACCCCTGAAGATTTTGTTGTTTCTTACCTTCCAGACAGACCACAAGAAAATATGTACAAAAGTGAGCATGCCCATGGAAGGTAAAGCAAACTTCAAGGCAGGTGGCATTAAAAATAAGTCTTGTATAGATAAAATGGCAGGATACAGTGGTGATGATGCGAAAACATTCCAGATGGAGCAAGTAAATGGACAAGAGATAAATAGATGAGTTGCAGATTCAGTATGGTGGTTGCAAAAAATACATGCAGTAGAACCGTTCCAACCCCTTTTATATAAATTATCCTTGGTTAAAATTTTATTGTGAACAACCAACCATGCAAATAATTTGACTTTTAATGGAGTCCAACAGTTCCATATAGCCTTGAAGTGTGAGAATCGAAATCCACTATCATTAATCGAAATATAGCATGTTCTAACAGAGAAGACAGTATTTGTTGGTTTCCAAATCAAAGAGTCAGCCTCAGAATTTAAACCTGCAATTGGAATTATGTCCAGTAAAAGATTCATTTGAGAGAGAAGGGGTGTAGAATCAGTTGCCAACATTGGCTCAAGCAAGATATTATTGTGATCTGCAGCACTGACCCTGGAAATTTTTGCTACTGTGGCGTATTTTAATCTTGCTCTCCTGTAAATTTCAGGAAAACAATCTCTCAACGTCTCTCCATTCCACCACCTGTTTTCCCAGAATAAAGTATTTTCCCCATTGTTCACATGAAACAGGGAGAAAGCATTGATTATGTCAAAACACTTTTTGATTTCCGTCCACAAGGGGGAGGTTCTAGTGTTGGAGGAGTTTAGAATGGCACCTAGACCTCTCCTGGCTAAATACTTAGCTTTAATTATATCTTTCCAATGCAAAGAGTAATCATTGGATAAAAGTTGCCAAAGTAATTTACTTTTTAAGGCTTTATTGAAATTAGCCAAATTGATGATGCCCCAGCCTTGCTGATCCTTGGGCCTGCAAAGGGTTTTCCATTTAGCCAAGTGGTAAACTTTGGAGGAAGAGGAGTTCCATAGAAATCTAGACCTGAATTTGTCAATGGCCTTCTCCACTTTAATTGGAAAGTGTAGAACAGACAAATAGTATGTTGGGATTGCAGAGAGGACAATGTTAACCAAAGTTAACCTTCCCCCTAATGATAGTAATTTTGATTTCCATAAGGATAATTTCTTAGAAATTTTTTCAATGATAGGTAACCAATCGTGATATTTGGCTTTCCTGAAGTGCAAGGGAAGCCTAAGATATTTCAATGGGAGGGATTCGGTTTGGCAGCCCAGAATGTGCGAAGCACGTTGAGTAAAACTTTCTGGAATTCCAATGCCGGTGATAGAGGCTTTGTGGAAATTTATTTTTAAACCGGAGCAAGTTTGGAAGCAGCAAAGTATCCACTTAACATTTATTAGATTATCTTCATCTGCTGATAAAAACAGAATGGTATCGTCAGCATATTGAATATTTAAGATCTTTGGCCCATTGTTTGGTATCTGAATACCAGATATTAGATTGGTATCACCTTGCCTTAGTCCGTTTTTGGATTTGAAGAAGCCTTTAGAAGACCCATTGACCAGCACTGAGAAGCTGGCATGAGAGATGCACATTTTC
>JAMKQA010001598.1:0-19292 GCA_024699735.1 Posidonia australis | reverse complement strand
CTAGACAATAGCCTAAAAGTATATTTTTCTTTGTTGTTTTAGGCCACACCTTGTAAACATAAACAGTTCTGATCAATGCTTTTCCCCAGAAGATCAGGTGATCAACTAGTATCAAATATTAATTAAATGGACAAATACCTTTGCTAAATAAAGAGGAAATACAAACAATAAAATAATTATTTTTCCAAAGCAAATCTCTGTCCAAAACTACCTATAAAATGCAAATGAATGGAAGAGATGAGCACTCACCTAGGCTCTAATCATAGCACTCTTCTTATCTTGCTCTGCCTTTTCCACCACAAATTTAGCTCTCTCAGCTTCTTGTGCTGCCACCTGTTTTGCTTCGATTGCAGCTGTAAACTCCTTGCCAAAGGTAAGGCTTGTTATAGATCAAGAGCAATGTTAAAGTTTGCAGCGCTCTCTGTAAATATTTTTCGTATTTCCCTACTAACAGCCTGCAAAAAACCACACATGTTCAAACAGTAACAACTTCAATCTCCATGGCACATAGGTCAAATGACTACAAGTAAATATGTAATAATGAGTATTTTTCTTCATATAAACAAACCTCTCTCTGGGTGATCAGTTCGCTAGCATTGTATTGTGCTACCACAACTTTCAGAGTTTCATGGATACTTGAAGGTAAGACTAGACCTGTCAATTTCTGACACGACACGATATAACTGTATTTGGATTTACTCTTATCATGTCTCGTGTACTTATCGTATCTATCCGGTAGACACGATTATTAAACGTATCATTTTCGTGTCTAAAGTAAAAAACTTGATAAGTACACGATAAGTACACGTTACCTAATCATGTATATAGATTATAACTTTCACTATTTTGAATAGTGAATGTTTATGATATGTTATAAATTTATAATATTAACATATGAAACAATGAAACTTATGAAATATTGTTGAATGATTGGTTTCATGATTTATTAATTTATCTTTGATTTTTCTACGTGTATAGAACGTGTAAATGTTAAACATATACTAAACGTGTAATCTTGTATTAAATGTGTAACCATGTAATAAATGTGTACTCGTGTTAATCGAATCGTTATCGTATCAAAACGATACGATTCACTTAAACGTGTACTTAACGGATCATGTCGTGTATATACGCTAATAGACAATTCGTGTTTGGATTCAATATTAGGTACACGATAATTAAATAGGTCGTATTTGGGTTTAACATATATGTATAGTATACACGTTTATACACGAAACGATAGGTACACGTCACGATCCATTTGACTGGTCTAGGTAAGACCCTTTCATTGTAGTTCTCACCAAGAGTAATATAAATTTCAAGAAGCTGATTTGGAGCTGGCTGAGTAAGAATACGAAGTCCAATCATCACCTGTGGGCCAAATTATAGAACATGTTCAAAACTCTTTACAATTAAAAAAAAGAGGAAGAAAAGCATTCCAAACCTAGAAAAATCAAGTAGAAGAATCTAGAATAATGACACAAGCAAAAATTGCCAGGATATCGAATAAAAAAGTACCAGTGCAGATTTACAAATATAAAGATAGTCAGCTAATGCCATTAAATAGTACACACTTAGACAGGTTGCAATAATAGTAATATAGTACTTGTGTGAAATTATCACAAGCATAAATGATATATATGATTTTTTTGAATGGATAAATGATATAAATGATACCAAAGTTGTCAAAGTAAAAAACAATTGCTAGGGCGGACAAGCAAGCAAATGCCTAAGGAGAGATGTGTTAAACCAACCGATGTGATCCGATGAATTATGAAATATAATAGAAAGTTATAATATTGAAAAAAAATGCCAAATGGAATGATAACATCAACTAAATAACTTCAAACATAAATTTCATTTAAAAGTATATTTAACAAGACAATTGTGATGAATTCAAAACAACGATTAAAATGGGTGAAAGTGTGAAACTATAAGCATTATAACATTATTGTACTTTCCTAATTGGATTGTTGGAGGAAAGAAGAACATATGAAAAAGTGAAGACGGGATGGAGGTGGATGCAGGAACAAAAGTCCTTCAGTCGAGGATCGCTCAGCGTTGAGGTGGCTTAGAGGCAACTTGTAACATCTGGAACCAAAATAGGACAACTGTGTATGAGGAACGTGGATGAAGAGCACGAATGGAATATGCAGTTTGTCTACGATAGAAATCTAGATTGAATGTGAGATCATGTAATTATAATATGGAAATTTTGAATATGTGATTATGTAACAACCTTGATTTGTGATTGCAATGCATTTCTTTTAATTATATCAAGGTTTGTTTTGGTTTCCCTTTCTGTGTGGTATTTTGGCATTTTACGATCCCATGTGTGTGAGACCAAGAGGGGGACTGAAGTCAATCAGAGCACAGTGCAGCACAATATCCACCATCATTTACTGTGCCCACATTATGCATCTTCAACTTTTCACCATATCACTACGATCTCCAGTGCGATTCTCGACGGTTGTCGATGGCAGATGGCGACAATGATCAGCGGCCTTTATATAGAGTAGGAATGGCGAGGAGGAGGAGAGGGGCGAGACCAGTGAGGAAGAGAGAAAGGTTGAGCATTCTGAGTGTGCGTCGATGACCTGAGGAGGAGATGTTCGTCAGAGGCTGAAGGGATCGCCGGAGTCCATTGGGTACGTGTTCATCCCTCTCTCTCTTTCCTAAATTAGTGTGAACTCATGCAAAATTGCGTAGGATTAGTTGTAAATTATGAAAATTAGTAGATTAGATAGTTCTAAATGCATAATGATCAATATTGGGTTTTTACAAGATTTACGAGTGGATTTTTGTGTAATATTTGCATCGACTTGCTATAGTGATTTTACAAAACTTTCCGAGCTTTCTGATTTTATATCTCGAGCATTGCTTTATGGTTTTTAATGATACTTGTCCCAAAATGTAGAGGATTCAGAGCTTTACAGTATTGTATATTTGGTTTTATTTTTCAGGTGCCGAAAATGGGTTTACTAAAGGGTCTCATTTTGGGCGATTTCTGTTGACCTTGTTTTCTAGTTCTTGGTTTATTGTAAAAATCTGAATCGCGTATGAGGGGTGCAGACAGGGTGCGCAGCTAGGTCATGTAGTTTTGATAGGATAGTTTTCAAGTAAAGGAAATGAATTATTATGAATCAAGGTTTTGATTATTCATAATGATTTTCTGTAATAAAAGATTTGGAAAATGATTTCGAATATGAAACTCATGTTTTAGAAATGTTTTTCGAGGATTTGGTAGAAATCACGTACTTGAAAGACGGTCCAACAAAAAAGAGGCATTAAATGCCTCGAAGGTTGGTGAGATATATGAAGTCGTGGTTGTCAAGTTACTTGACTGAGGTACTATAAGACCTTATGGTGAAAGAGACCTGGGCATTCCCTTAGTGTCAGTGTTGGCTAGGCCTAGGGTAGGAGGCCTCAGGTGTCCAGGCACCAAGGAGCGTCAGAGGACACACCCCGTGTGTGTGTGTGCTATAAGTGTTATAGTGAGACTATGGCTAGGATGGTTGGACTCTTACACGGGATGGTTCACCGTGGCAGTACAGTAAGGTCGGGATTGGAGACTCGTCAACTACTTGTGGCTGATCGATCACCTGTGGTCAGGGTGATACGACAGATTTTGATCGTGTTCTGTGTGGATTTGCTGAGATGAATTTCGAATGAGGATTTGAATGCATATAAGTGATTTCAAGTGCATGCAAATTTAAAGGAAAATGATTATGTTTTAGAAAGACATATGTTTCAGTGAATTACTGAATTATTGATGAGATTTCCTGGTTTTTGATTCCCTTCCGACTCGATTTTAGAAAATATGATTTGAGAGTTTTTCTGAGACTTTTTCACCATGGTTTTTGGATAAACACGTACTGAATGATTTAGACATCACTCACGTGTTTTGGTCTTGATTTTTTTTTCCAAGTGCAAAGTTAGAAATACAATCCTATACTGATACAGATTAGTAGAGCCACCTAATCGTATACTGGATTCCTACGTAGTTATTTAATTTAATTTTCATTGTTGATTTATTCAAATTGCTTAGTTAATTATTTTGTTAATTAATTGAATAATTGTAATATTGTGATGTGACGTGTTGGGGGTTACACAACCGAGAAGACCATCTGATTGAACCGTGTTGCTTGTTATGCACCAAGGAGACCCCTCGTGTGGGGCCTGAATTGAGAAGGCGATTTGTCTTGCTTACATGGTAACAACAAAAGTTACAAAACAAATTAACTTAATGTTATGATTAAAATATTCCAGACAGCAGCACAGCTTATAATATTGGGAAACTTTCAAATCTAGATGTATTTTCTACTGTCTTCATCTTTTCCCGTTAGACAAAGAAATTGAAAAGAAAAGAAAAGAAGATTACCAGCTTAAGGTCATGGCTTCTAGAAGTACTCTCCACAAGATGAGGTCGTGCTCAGACATCATATATAACTGGTCTATCATACCACAGGACCATAAATCTATAAGCACAAGTAGCAACCCCAAATTGTAAGAAAACCACCACATCCAAACTGCAACCAAATACCAATGAAACTCTAAACCAAAGCGCTCTCTCTAAACAACAGTAAAAAACGCAAAAAGGGAATGGAAAAGAGAGAAAGTTTCAATCTTGTTCTTGACCTCGGAATTGCGATTGAAGACAATGGCATGGTGGCCACCATCGATGTTGTAGAGGCTGTTGAGCGTGCCATATAGCTCAAGGCTGCAGGCTACAACGAGCTTTGCTTGGGTAGAGGTGGTGTTGCCCTCGGGTACCTTGGGGACCTCCACATTCTTGAAATCTATGGCCACGGACGAGGGGGAGGAGCAAGGATGGTATTAGGTTTTCTGCTCGCTCGCTCGCTCCCTCTCACTCTTAGGGTTTTCTTAGGTTTTTGGCTTTTAGCACTCGTCCGTGCTTTCGGAGAAATAATGTGATATGCTCCGTGGTGGTGTGCATTTTGTATTGCGTCCATCTATCTTAGAGAAGAAGCAGGGCCTATTAGACCAAAGCCTATTGGGCTTGGCTGATTTTTGAATGTGTAATACTGATAGATAATAGGATAAATTACAGCTTATTTTCTTCAACTATTTATCTTTTTAAACGTAGTATTTTAATTTTTTCCCGTTATAACTTATCTCCTTTAAATATGTTAAATTATAATGAACTACCTTTTGAGGTAAATGGTAATAAATTTTTACTTTGTTTGATTATTTTATTCTCTATAATTTATCATTGTAAGGTTAAATTACAATTTGTCCCCTCAACTATTCGACTTTTTCAACATAGAATTCAAAACTTTTTTTAAGTACACTCCTTTAACTATGTTAAATTACAATAAACCGCCTTTTTAAGTAAACAACATTAAATTTTTACTTTGTGTGATCATTTTACCTTACAAATAACCCCTGTCTCAGTTCTATGGAACCCAATACAAACATTATCCTTACAAAACTCTTTCTTCCTCACTCATACCGCATTCATCAACAAATATCAATCATCAACACTCTTTCTGAGCGAATTGAAACATTCGGTTGAGATATACTTGATGACGATAGGAAAGAAACTCGAGATCTTCTTGTAGTGTTAACGAAGCTAAAGATTGTTGGTTTATCAAGAAAAAAAAGGGAAAAACTGTTTTAGAATGAAGGAGAAAGGAGAAAATTTTAGTGGTGAAGTTGGATTTAGGATTTATGACATAAAAAAAATAGAAGAAGGTGGAGAAGAAAAAGATAGGGAAGAAGGATAAATTTATTATATTGTAGAAGTTACGTGATCGTTCAAACCTAATGGAAAAGTCTTGTTGTTTAACAGAGGTAGTTGAGGGTGGTAAGTTGTAACAAAAAGTTTAGAATACCAAACTGAAAAACTCGAATAGTTGAGGAAAGTAAATAGAAGAATATGGGAAGAAAGGCAAATTTATCTGAAAGAAATATTATAAAGGTTATGTGACCCTACAAACCTAATGGAAGGGATTTGTTGTATAACGAAGGTAATTGAGTAAGGCAAATTTTAACGAAAAAAATTTTAAGGTATCAAGCTAAAAAATGTGAATTATTGAGGAGATAAATTATAATTTACCCTAGATAATAAGTATATATTGAACATTGAATAATTTTAAAAGTATTGGTTGAAATCATTTAACGCTGGTTTTAGATGCAGGTATCACAATTATTTACATTCAACTGTTTATATTATATGGATATTTATGTAGACTTTTCTTTTTGAGAAAATACTAATACATCTATGAGTTATGGATTTCATGTAAATATGAAACACAATGCTCATATTCTTAAAAGATAAATACGGATATGAAAATGAATATCTTATCCATGTCAATAGTATTTGATGCCTACCTTGTCTGGAAAAATCACCCTGAATTGTATCCTCAACCGTTGGAGAACTTAGGCATAGAAGTCCATCTTAGCATGAGAATCAAGAAGAGAATAGCCTAGGAAACACCAAACAAATAGTTCATGCCCCTTCCACAATAACTATTGATCTCCAAAGTTGTAGTACTGAACAATTAGCTATGTCAAGTAGCATTTAGCAATGGCATCGGGCGTAGGAATGCTCAACACTTAGGCATTTTTTAGGACCAACTCTGGAACCCATTGGGCATCGAAGTATCGCAAATCGAGCATCAAGCAACTAACAACATAACTTCCTCTAGCAATCTAGGTGTCCACGTGTTGCACATGTACCAAAAGATCTTCACGCAGGCATGCCTCTCTCAAGCACAACTTTCCACGAAGACTTTATGCACTCGCAAGATCATTTTCTATTAAAAGCATATCCAGAAGAGATTTTTGTACCTAATTACTGCACCCGTAGAAGAATTTAATGCCTACAACGACTACCTATAGTAACACTAGCACCTCGTAAAGCATGCCAATACCTTATAAGGCATGCCTTGAGACACATGCCTTCAACATAGCGCTCACTGCCACTCAGGTATAAATCACCACTTACAGTGCAGTAGCAAAAGCATGAGGAAGGGGACTGGGATCTTTTCTCTCAACTCTCCTCTCTTAAACCTGATTTTCCCCCTCTCTAAATTGGGCGCTGACGTATCTTTTGACCACCCTCTTCTACTGATTCGTAGGCTCACGCAAGGCTCTCTCAAGCACACAGAATGCAAATCAACTGTCTTAACTTGGCAATCCAGCAACTCAAAACTCTCCACCAAAAAAACACCCGAAGCTAACAAGTAATGCAGTGCAGACCAATGGGCAAAATCAATTAGCACTATCTATGGGAAATATCACATCACACGTTGCATGCTGGTTTCAGCTACAACCTTCATCGTTCACCATGGAGTCCTCAGTGACACCCGACACCCTTCCACACACTCTGGTGGCAAGTTCCACACTTTGCAGAGGAGTTAAAGAAGGTGCGGGAGAGATTTGGTTCGTGAAAATCATCAAGAATGTTGACAAGAGAGAAATTTTTTTTTGTAATAGTGGTGAATACCTAAATATGTCACCCTACAGAATTTGGTTTTCTCTCATGCTCTCGTGCTGAGATTAAGGGCACAAGCAGGCCAACTCGTTATCATGTCTGCTAGAAGTTAAAATGCAAGCAAAGGAGCTATTAACCTATACCGATTGTGGATATGGGGTTTTAGCGAAGTGGATGGCGTTATAGGTGTTTGGTGTGTTTTGTCACCTTTCGCCACTTCACTTGTGTTCCTTGGGTTTTATCCAACTTTTTCACTCCACGTATGTCAAAGTTGGTGTGATCGCTACTCTTGGTGTGATTGAGGTGGGTTCAGCTACCTTAGGACAGTGTCAGCACTACCCAAGGGTACTCGTGCCAATAAGCTTCTTCTTCCCCTTCTTTTCCTAGCAAAACGATATTAAAAAAATGCAGATTAATAAAGTATAGTAAGCAATTCAACAGAATAAATTATATATATGAAATAAGAGAAGAATACTTACTCGAGGGGTTTTATCTCTTTGATTACAACTAATGTAAATTCCTAGCTACAACATGCAATAAAATGAAATGCGATATGCAAAAATATTAAAATAAAACTTCTTTTTCAAATGCATGAGATGCAAAATGTCGACATGACGTGGTCGGAGTCAGTAAAAAACTCGAGCTCTAAAAATTCAAAACCTCTTTACTCTCTCTCTTAGAATAATTTCTCCCTCTTCTAGATGTGCATTTTCCTCCTCCCAAAGGCTGGGGATGCCCCTCTATTTATAGAGGTGTGGAAAGGCCTATGAATGGCAAGGATTTCAGAAATGGAAGCTACAATAGGGAATTTCCAATCTTGAGGTGTTGAACACCCAAAACGAGGTGTTCTATGTAGAACGCTAGAAATTGGGTGTTCTACACCCTTCCGACGTAAGCTGCCAGCTTGGAGTGTATAATCAACAGTTAATGGCTGATTGAGGCTTGACTAGGCCCTAATCAAGTCCTAACATGATTGATAGATATCTAAGAATGGCTATACACCCTTTCGACATAAGCTGCCAGCTTGGAGTGTATAATCAACAATTAATGGTTGATTGAGGCTTGATTAGGCCCTAATTAAGTCCTAACTTGATTGACAGATATCTAAGAATGACTATAATTCAAAATTCAAACTTTTTCAAATAAGGAAAGTTGTTGACATGGAGGGAAATGACCTGAAGGTGTAGAATACCTAGAGCTAGGCATTCTATGTTGAAAGTTGGAAATCAACCTTTCAACACTCTCAGGCTAAAAACTTACTAAATTTAAATGTCATGTCAAATGTGGGTCAAATGAGTCATTAATGAGGTAATAAAGACCTCTAAACATGACAAGAACACTCATTGATAATGATAATGATTTACGTTAACTTCGAAAAAAGAAGGTTTGACAGAAATGGGAGAGAAAAAACTTGGGGGTGTAGAATCTCTGATTTTGGGAGTTCAATGTTGAGTGCCCAATTTTTGGATTTCAACGACCTGGATTAGAAAATGAACCTTTGGAGAGTATTTAGGCTGAGCAAAAGGCTTCTAAAGATGAATGGAGCATGCTATAGTATAATGGAACTTAATAAAAAAAGGAGTGCAAAAACAGGATATCTACAGATTGCCTCTCTTTGAAGATGGTTTCGGTACGAAACTAGCTTCAAGGCTTAACGATATTCCCGTGTGGCACGACTCAGAGGGGTTTTAAAAGGAGGAAGGAGATCCAACACCTGTTACCATTAGGTTAAAAAAGAAATCAAGCTAGATAAGGGATATAACACTTGGATTTATGAGAGGACCAACACTTGGGCATGAAACCAAGTTGGAAGGTAGGAGAAGATCCAACACCTACTGCCACTAGGCTAGATAAGAGATCGAGTTAGATAAGAGATCCAACACTTGGACTTATGGGAGGAACCAACACTTGAGTATGAGACCAAACTGAGAAGGGGTAAAAAGATCCAACACTTGCTGCCACTAGGCCGGATAAGAGGTCGAAGGGATCGAGCTGGATAAAACATCCAACACTCAGAAAATATCGATCTGAATAAAGGGTTGAGTTGGATAAGGGATCCATTACTTGGAGAATTTGAGCTAAATATGGGGTCGAGCTGGATAAGGGATCCAACACTTTAGAAATTTTGATCTGAATATTGGGTTGAGTTGGATAAGGATCTAACACTTGAGAAATCTAAGCTGGATATGAGGTCGAGCTAGATAAAAGATCCAACACTTAGGAATTTTGATCTGAATATTGATTGAGCTGGATAAGGGGGCCAACACTCGCGAAATCTGAACTGAATATGGGGTCAAGCTGGATAAGGGTCCAACACTCTAGAGTTTTGATCTGAATATTGATTAAGCTGGATAAGAGGTCCAACACTTGGGAAACCTGAGTTGAATATGGGATCACGCTGGATAAGAGATCCAACGCTTGGGGATTTTTATCTGAATATTGATTGAGCTAGATAAGGGGCTTGAGCCTTAGGAAATTTGAGCTGAATATGGGGTCGAGTTGGATAAGGGATCCAACACTTGGGGATTTTGAGCTGAACGAGGATTGAGTTGGATAAAAGATTCAATACTTGGAAAATTTTGAGCTGAATGAGTTGGATAAAAGATCTAACACTCAGGAATTTGATCTGAATGAGGATCGAGCTAGATAAAAGATTAAACACTTGGGGAATTTTGATCTGCATAAGGATCGAGTTAGATAAAAGATCTAGTACTTGAGAAATTTTGATTTGTATAAGGATTGAGCTAGATAAAAGATCCAACACTCAAGAAATTTTGATTAGCATACAGATCGAGCTGGATAAAAGATCCAACACGTAGAGAAATTTAATCTGCATAAGGATCAAGTTGGATAAGGATCCAACACTCGAGGAATTAATCTTGAGAGACACGGCCTTAGGAGTCACCTAAGGGAGTCATAAAGGAAGACTTGGCTTCAAAAGTTGCCTAAGGAGGTCAAACTAAGAGGGCACAGTCTCAAATTAAAAGGATACGACCTCGAATTAAGAAGACACAGCCTTAGGCGTTACCTAAGGGGGACAAATTAAAAAGACATGGCCTCAAGCGTTACCCGAGAAGGACAAATTGAAAGGACACGGCCTTAGGCATTACTTAAGGTAGCTAAAATGAAAGGACATGGCCTCAAGTGTTACCTAAAGAGGTTAAACTGAAAGGATACAACCTCAAGCATTACCTGAGGGAGTTAAAATGAAAGGACACGGCTTCAGGCATTATCCAGGGGGTCAAATGAAGGACACAGCCTTAGGTATTACCTGAGGGAGTCAAATGAAAAGACACGACCTTAGGCATTATTTGAGGGGGTCAAATGACGGTCTTGGCGTTACTTGAGGGGGTTAAATGAAGGACACAACCTTAGACATTATCCGAGAGAGTCAAATAAACGAACACGACCTCAGGCATTACCCGAGGGAATTATATTGAAAGAATACAACCTCAGGCGTTACTTGAAGGGGTCAAATGAAGGACACAGCCTCAAACATTACCTGAGGGGGTTAAATTGAAAGGACATGGCCTAAATCATTACCTGAGCGGGTCAAATTGAAAAGACATGGCCTATGGCATTACCCAAGGGGGTCAAACTAAAAGACATAGTCTCAAGCATTGTCCAAAGGGGTCAAAGGAAAAGGACACGGCCTCAGACATTACCTGAGGGGGTCAAATTAAAGACATGACCTCAGATGTTACCCAAGGAGGTTAAATTGAAAGGATAAGGCCTCAAACGTTACCTGATGGGGTCAAAGTAAAGGACACGGCTTCAGGCGTTACCTAAGAGGGTCAAATTAAAAGGACACGACCTCAAGTGTTACCCGAGAGGGTCAAACTAAAAGGACACGGTCTCAAACGTTATCTGAGGGGATCAAATGAAATGAACACGACCTCAGGCATTACTCGAGTGGGTCAAATTGAAAGGACATAGCCTCAGGAGTTACTCGAGGGGGTCAAATGAAAGACATAGCCTCAAGCATTACCCGAGGGAGTCAAATGAAGAACACAACCTCAGGCATTATCTGAGGGTGTCAAATTGAAAAGACATGGTCTCAGGTATTACCCAAGGAGGTCAAATTGAAAAGACACAGCCTCAGGCATTACCCGAGGGGGTTAAATCGCCTCAAGCATTACTTGAGGGCGTTAAATTGAAAGGACACAATCTCAGGTGTTACTTGAGGGGATCAAATTGAAAGGACATGGCCTCAAACATTACCCGAGATGGTCAAACTAAAAGACACAGCCTCAGTCGTTGTCCCAGGGGGTCAAAGGAAGAGGACATGGCTTCAAGCATTGCCTAAAGGGGTCAAACTAACAACACGACCTCAAGTGTTACTCAAAAGGACTAAATTGAAAGGACATGACCTTAGGCGTTTCCCGAGGGGGTCAAACTAAAGGACACAACCTCAAATGTTATCCAAGGGGGTTAAATTGAAAGGACACAACCTCAAACATTACCTTAGAAGGTCAAACTAAAATGACACGACCTTAAAGATCATCCGAAGGGGTCAAATATACTGGAAAAAAGACAACCGACACTTGGACGAGGAAGTCTAAAAGTGGATTGGATTTGATTTGAGATGTTTGACTCCGATAGTCATTCAGAATGCAATATGACGCACTTTTATGGATGTATGCTGGTGGAAATGCAAGGCATGGTAGTCTTGTGGTCTTGGTATGCAATGCATGACCTTGAATAGTGAGGTTCCCCCATCACGGCTTGCTTTGATTTATATACCAGGATAGCTCAGGAATTTGGCTCACCATTTAAAGCACACTGACACATGAATGTAATTTCTTATAGTCGGGTGCCCTTTCATTAAATGTAAATTACACTCTTCACAAGGACCATTGTTCTATGATAAGTAAGTTAGTGAGCGAGAAGTCTTTGATATTCCCAGGTGTTGGGTAAAGGGGGATGACCTCCTCTCTGCTAATTATGTTGGCTTTATTTCTCTAGTAGGGTACTGGAGATTCTGGGTTGTCTTAATGTTTGCTTATTGATTAAGGCTCCTATCTGCAGAGTTCAGTGACTAAAGTTGCCTCCATACATTTTTCTTTGTGTTAGACACTGTATAGAATGTAGTGAATACTATGTTCAACACTTTAAAGTGGTTCTTGCACTTCTTCAACAAAATTGTTATTTCCTTTAGGGTGTCCCTTGCCCTTAATCCAAAGATGATGATAAACAGTGATAGACATGGATTGCTTGAAATAAACTTAAGTGGAGGATAACAAGCTTGGCCTTAGCCTTATTGGTATTCTTAGTGAGGGATTGTTTCTTCTCGAGATCCTAGTATTGACTCGTAAGCGAATACCTAGTGACCATCTTATACAACACGGAGTAGCAAAAGTCCTAGATCCTTGCATCACAGGCCATACTTATTTTCAGTTTCATGAGGTGGTGTTAGTTTTTTATTTTTTTTCCCATTTTGTATTTTTCATCATTTATTTTTTTGGAATTTTTATTCTTGATTTTTTGGTTTTTTGTTTTTTGGATTTTCTATTTTATGGAGTTTTTTCTATTTTTTTTTTGGGATTTTGGGATTTTTGTATTTTCTAATTTTTTGGGTTTTTTGGATTTTCTATTTTTTGGGGTTTTTGTTTTGTATTTTTTGTTTTTTTTTTGGAGAAGAAAATTCTTCCATGAAGTTAGGAAAAAAGAAAACTTCGTGGATGGAAATCTTGATCATTGGAACCCTTGTAAACTTCCAAACCAGAAGACGCTTCAAACTTGCCTCGGTACTAACTGTCTCTAGTCCTAGGTTCCTGTCCCTTGCCTTTAAGTGTATCATGCAGGGTGTGAGGAAGAGGGTAGTGTCTTATCCTAAGACTTTGGCTAGAGATTTGAAGTTTTTATCCCCTCAATCCAAGCTTGAATCCTACTGCACTTTTGATTCCCATTTTTTTTATTTTGACTTTGGACAGCTTCTTTGCTGTCGTTTTTTCATTCATTTCCTTTGCTTTTGGACAACTTCTTTGCTGTCTTCTTTTCTCCTCTATTTTTTGGTTAATGGACAACTTCTTTGTTATTGCCTTTTCTTCTTCTTTTTCTTTTGGTAGGTGCCTACCTATCACTACTCACTTAGATTTACGCTATGATAGTGCACCTATCGAGCGTCAGTAGTCTTACCCCCATTTCAAGAGTTAGGTCAATAGATATTTATTATTGATGGACCAAATCACTTCATTTATTTTGGATGTACTCCCCTTTTTTTGCACTTCTAGGCTTAGCCTTAGACACCTATCCAATCACAACTTACTAAGATTTACGCTAGGATAGCATGTCTGACTTGGGGATGTGTGTGGACTTGTTATTTATAGATTGGAAGGGAAATTCTTGAAAACTTGCCTCTATCTCAGTGTTAGACCTTTGATCCCTTTTCCTACAACGTGTTTGTGAGGTGAGGCTAAGGACAATGTTCCTAGGTCTTAGGGAGACAACCAGTTCACGAGCTTGGGCATTCTATTGGTCTAATATGCATGTCAAGGGTAGCACCTTTTGAGGTACCGTGCATTCCAGAGATGTTCAAGCCTAGTGTCATTTTTTCTGGCCAAACAATAGATGTCACGCCTCCAATTCCCACAATAATTTAAAATAAATTAAATTATAGGAAATTAAATGTTAAGCAGAAATATCAACTACTAGGAACCTGTGTATGAGGCTACGAGACTCCGAACTATATGCACTATGCTAAAACTCATTTGCATGCTTGCACCTGCAACTCAAAAACACAAAGAACAAGCGTGAGTGACAAAGAGTCACCCAACACGCATTCTACGAAAACGGTAGAAAACAAAACTATATTATTTTTCCTTTAAATTCATTTCGCGAATCATTTTTTCTAAAATCCCACAAACCAGGCCCATAAGGCCAAAAATCACAGCAAACGCGGCCTACACCGGCCAAAACAGCAAATTGAGCTCTACCAGCACAAAACCACAAACGAGGCCTTCAATGGCCAAAACCACACACAGTGAGTCCGGAAGCCCAACGCCAGGTAACCAACTTTGGCCACAAGCAGTCCACCGAAGCGCGACCAACGACGTCTGCACTGCCACGGTGACAACCACCATGTGTAGAAGCGTTCACCATCCTGCAATTCTCCCTTTTGAAGAACCTTCACAAAGTCAACCCCTCTCTGAGAAGGCAGTCCTGTCTCTCAAGATGCTACCAGCTACGGGGCACGTGTCCCACCCACATTGGCCACTACAGGGTATGCCTCCTCATGACGTCCTCCACACGGTGCTAAGAAGGAAGTGTCATACCCCACACCCGACAACACCCGAGCCTTAGTGCTCACATGACAGTAGGAGATCATACCTCCCCGTCATGCCACAAGACACTTAAACTCACAGACCACAACTCTAGCATCGAGATGACAATCAGGGAGTCTCATACCTCCAAGACCCAACGACCCTCAGCCTCAGGTATCTCGGCCCCTGACCTCAACCAGGGGGACGTGCCCGACCACCCGAGAATGTCGTCACATTCCCTGGTCCAACGACGTGGTTCCACGGTGTCTTGGCCTGCACACAGAAAACAACCATTTTCAAAACGGGCCAACTCATCTCTTTTGAAAATCATTTTCCAAAACCATTTTATATCTTTGGAAACTCTTTCAAAACCTCGGCAAAACGGTACATCAGGTGTTCCATGAGACCACCACTGACGACCCACAATCCCATCTCAAATGGGCAAAACAAATCAATCCGAAAAATCCTCAGAAATCAAGTTTATAAAACAATTGGGGCCTTGATTCGACATACCGAAATAAGTTTGGTATACCGAAAATCCCTGAATCAGAAGATTGATTAGGATTGGTCGACCGAAATAGGTCAACGGTCAACACTCATGGCTAAATCGACAGACCGAAACATGGTTTGGTCGACCAAAATCTCTTGATTCGGTCGATCGTCCAAAATTGGACGACCTAAGTTCGACAAAAGAACCTAAACTGGCAGCAAAACAGCATACCGAAATGATTTGGTATGCCGTTTTCTGCGAATCCAAAAAACTGCTCGAAGCTCCAACTTTGAAATCGCCCAAAATGGGACTTTAGGGCGGACTCCCAAAACAAACACCACAAAATTCAACAAAAATATATATTGTAGACCTTCGAGTCTACTCCAAATCTACACAAACAAAATTAAAATCCATCCATCACACAGCAAGATATAAATTCACAAAGACAGAGGGATTACAAGGACCCAAACCACAACAACCACCACAAAACGCCATAAATGCTTCCATAAATGACAAAAAAATCCACAATGAATTCTAGGAATGTAAATTTATCTAGATTTCATGTATTCCTATTATTTTCTACCAATTTCATGCTTTCTACACTTTGGTTTGGAGGTGCGTACCTTAATACGACCTCCGACGACCCAACTCCAGCCACTGGCCACCCGCAAGCCTCTGGAGCCTTCACGACCTTTGGGACGACTCCCTGGAGCCACACGCCACCGCCACAAGTCACTGCACGCCGTCGTCAACTCTCGAGCACTCCAAATAGGGGGAGAGGATGAAACGGGGGAGTTGGAGGGGAGTGGAAATGGCATGGGGGAAGGGAAGAGTGGAGGGGAGAGAGCCTATGCGTGCCCAGTGCACGACTAGCTCACCCTCACTCTGCACGAGCGCACCTGCGCATCCTGGCTACCCGCACTCTGCACGAGCACACCAAACCCACACCACCAACCGACCCACCAACATGGGCCAACACATGAATCCACCCAAGGGCCCACAAGTACAGTGCCACGATGCATAGTGCCAACCACGCACAAGGACACGCAAACAGAAGCCGACCGAGGAGGCCTAAGACCAAAATCACAAAATCACACAAATGGGCCTCAAAACAGTAACACCCGTCCAATAATAAATTCATTAAAATGTAAATAATTACAAAATGAATTTACGGATGTTACAATAGACGTTGCTCAAATATGCCTCAATCATTAAGTATGGCCCTTCCCAGTTTGGTCTAAGTTTCCCATGTTTGTGTGGCAAGATTTCCTTCTCATTAAGATTTTCATTATTATTATTATTATTTACACTTATATTACTACATGGAGGTAAAAGGATGTTTTATTTACGTATTGTCTACAAATAAAAAGAAAAGAAAAGTTTATTTACAACAATTAGGGAGGATGCCCCTAGTGTAGCCTCCATCAGTAGAGACTTCTACTTGATTTGCATTGATAGATTGGCCCTATGCTTGATGGCGTCCATTAACCTTCTCTATTAAGGTGTCGCATTTGATTCTACCTTCTTCAACCCAATTGCAAACAATGTCCTTGAAAACGCAACAGTCTTCTAAATTATGCCCATGCCTTCTATGGTACAGGCAATATGTATTTCTATTGTAGTTTATTCCTTTAGGTCTTTAAGGCAGGAGATTGATTACTTGAGCTTCCATCACTTCTTCAAACATGTCTGCCAACTTGACTGGGAGGGGAGGACAACTAGCGCATCTTGGTCCTTTCGACTGGTGTTATGGAGTTGCATAATGGTGGTTGCCCATGTCATTGCCATTCCGTTGATAATCTTGCATCTAAGGAGTTTGATCCCACTACCTTTGGCTTCCTAGCTTGGACATGATATGTTGGCTCAATGTTGCCCTCTATTCCGTGGAATTCTTTGCTTTTGAATTCATGCATGTTTTCCGTTACAGAAGCAGTCACCTCATAGAGTACAGTTATAGAAGGACAATACGCATTGTCCAATCCCCTCTTCATCGGTCCAGTTGTGTTTGCAATCAATGTCTGGACAATTTGCCTTTCTAGGATGTCTAAGCTTGATCTGGCTGTCATTTCTCGCCATCTGTTTGCAAAACTGACCCATTCTTCATCTAGCTTCATGCTCCTTTTGCTTAAGTCGTGGAAAGTTGGCTTCAAAATGATCTTGTGCTGATACTTGGCTAAGAAGCATTCCTTGATTTTGCCAAAGCTACTGAGTTCTTCCTTCGATAGAATCATGAACCATTCCATAGGTTCGTCGTCTAATGAATAAAAGAAGAGATGCATGATAAGACCCAAGTCGTGGAAGTATGGGGCTGATTCCATTTGAAATCAAATGATGTGGCTATAAGGATTGGTGGTCTCATCAAACTTTAGAGGTTTTAGATACTTGAAGCTGGGAGGAAGCTGGAATGAGGAAAATTTGCTCATGTCAAAGGTTGGGGGAACTTATGTCTGAACTCCTAAAGAATTCAAAATCTTCCTCATTTTTTCTAAATTACTAAATCCTCTATGAGCTTGAGAAGTTGATGCTTGGCTTGCATATGGCTAAAAAGGAACCTACTGATAAGCATTCCAATCTGGTTGACTAGAGAAAAGTGGATTGACTCTTTCTCTATACTCATTATGTGGTAGTCACTGTGGTTGCTCAAAGAACAAAGGGTTGGCCTTTGTTTGAAGTCCTCTATTTGGGTCATTTCTCTGCCCCTAGTGTTCGGTATCTAGCGGTGCATTTCTGAGATGTCCATAGTATAGACCTTTAGGGATATGGTTTGCAATAGGCCGTCGTAGTCCTTTACCAGGGAGGTGTTGACCTTAATGGAGATCATCATTTTGTTGATTTGACATCCCTGATGGATCAGGGTGGTTGGTATCATTGTAACTGAAGCGATACAAAGTTTGATATTGGATCAAGTCAGGATCCAGTTCTTCTCCAGTGGTTGAATGGAATAGCTTCAAGATAGGTTCCTCTTTGAGCATACTAACTGTATCAGATTGGCTGCTTTTGGACTTAGACATTTGGCTAAGCTTTCCTTTTGTTCATGTTTAAGTTCAGTACAAAAAGTGTAAGATGCAAGCATATCTATGTATAATGTAAGACACTATAACTAATGACATCTAACAACTCTGTCAACTTCTACCTCTTAAATGCTGAGCTAGTCAATGCAAACAATGTCCAATATCATTTACTGAATCATTACAGACCCTTGGCACATCCTTCTTATCCATTATTGATACAACATCCAAACTTGGCTGACAGAAAGATCAATTGAGTAAAAATGAATTGATTGGAAGTTTAGCAATGTTAAACGTCGAAACGGGAGTGTTCAATGTTAGATGCAGCTTTGACAGCATTTTACACCTTGAAATGAAGACTCAACTATTTTAATGCTGCTGACTATCCTTGAGGAAGATTCGTTAACAATCCTCCAATGTCCCTATAGAGTATTTATAGGCCAAGAATTTTCTTTTCTTTTCCCCTTTTATTTCTCTCTCTTTCTTTTTGATTGATTTATTTTCCCTTTTTTTTGGCTAATTTTTGAGCTCTCTTTTTTCTCTCTCTCTTTCTACCTCTTTTTCAATTTTTTTACACTCTGATTTTTTTTGTAATGAAGGGGAAAAAAGGTTACAAATATTGCATTTGATGGGAAAAAAATTACAAAGAATTTTTAAACCTAATACAAGTTTCTATAAAAAAGGAAAATGAAATTACAAAAGTCTTGTTTATAATGCCTATTCAATCATTTCCACAAATAAAGGTCAAAAAATAATAGAAAACAAAATAATGTGTTAAATGTTGAATCTGCGGCGTCTAACGAAAGACGTAGAAGTTCTAACGTTCAACATGCTTGTTTCAGGGAACTACACAAAAACACTTTCAAACAAGCACTCAAAGGTTTAATTTATGTTTTCACTTTGTTGTTAGTGTTTTAAAACTTACGTAACTCTCAGAATGCCTACGGATTAGTTATGACTTTCTTCAAGGTACTTTATGGCTCCTTACAAATGGAATAAAAATTCCACTTCTTTGATACTACCCCTACCTCAACTCCTGAGAGTCTTTGGGGAGCCTAAGCACACTTAGAACC
>JAMKQA010001597.1:0-17844 GCA_024699735.1 Posidonia australis | reverse complement strand
AAATAATTCGGTATTCCGAACTATATATAAGCTACAACCAGACTTTAAACTTGCATATTAATCCAATCACATGAATATTATATATAAGTGAATAATATGCCTTTGTAAATGATTTTTATATTTAGTACTTGAGTATTTCATATTTTCTTAAGTGATTATTAACAAATAATCACTTGTCATTTGTTATCATCAAAATGTACTTTATAGATTTTTCAACAACCTTTGCCTCCTGGCTCTCAATACCTGAAGAACGCACAGTCGACGTATTGGTCACCCGAGTAGGGCAGCCCGTCCATTGCAAGAGCATAGAGGAATCAAACCCGTCAGCAGAGCTTCCCTAGTATCACGACATTAAAACCTTGTTAGAATCAGGCAATCTCCCAATCGACACATCGGTAGCAGATAAGAAGACTATGGTGCACCTGGCGTCAAGAAACATGTTGGGCAGAGGGCATCTGTATAGAAGATCATATAACCATATGCTTTTCCGATGTGTCGACAAGAAGGAGGCCGATACCTTGATGCTTCAAATCCATGCTGGGACATGTGGCCCTCACATGAATGGAATATTGTTAGCCAAGAAGATCATGTTACAAGGATACTTTTGGTCGACCATGGAAGCTAATTGTTGTCGATTTGTGCGCAAGTGCCACAACTGACAGATTCACGGGAACTTCATACATGCTCCCCCTCAACAACTACACAACATGTCTTCACTGTGGCCTTTCTCTACTTGGGGAATAGACGTCATCAGAGCCATCCATCCAGCATCATCTAATGGCCACAGCTACATCCTGGTGGCCATAGATTACTTTACCAAATGGGTGGAAGTGGCCCCTTACAAGGCCGTCACAGCTGTAGCCATAGAAAAGTTTATCAAAAACAACATCATAGCCCGGTACGAGGTGCCACACTCCATTATCTCCGACAATGGCAAGAATTTCATAGCTCAAAGATTGAAAGATTATTTGCAGAGCCTCAAGATCAAAATCACAGATCTTCCTCGTACCGCCCACAGATGAACGATGCCGTGGAGTCAGCAAGCAAGAACCTGATCAAGATCCTGAAGAAGAGCATTGAAACACATAAGGATTAGCATGAAAAGCTCCGCTATGCGCTATGGGCCAACAAAACTTCGCTCTGGAAATCAACAAGAGCGACACCTTACTTATTGGTGTATGGCATGGAAGCGGTCCTACCAGTTGAAGTAGAGATCCCATCACTTAGAATCTTGAGGGAGGCTGAGCTAGAAGAAGCTGCATGGCTCGAGGATAGATGTATCCTGCTGAATTTGATTAACGAGTGCAGACTACAAGCCATGCACAATGTCCGCTGCTACCAAGGGAGAATGGCAAGATCATATCAGAAAAGAGTCCAACCTAGGAGCTTTGTACCTGGCAATCTGGTTCTGTGGGCCATACATCTCCTTGACAGTCAAGGCAAATTTTGACTTAACTGGCATGGTCCCTATATCATCAAGCAAGTCTATTTGGGAGGTGAAGCAATCCTTGAAGACATGAACAATATCGAGCTATCTGAGCCAGTCAACGCATGTTATCTAAAGAAGTACTACCAATGAGCGGAAAGCGTGTATTCTCGCCTTGGAAAGTATCCTTTTGCACATCATGCATCATCCACCACTCCATCATGCATACATATTTCTAAAATAAAAAGGCAATCTAGGCGCATCTAATCCACAACATTTGCTTTTTAGCTTTCGTGCACATCAATAACTTAAGCATATCAATAATTGCATGCATTTATGCATAAACGCATCAACATCATATCCCGATGACAAAAATTGGAATAGCTAGCCTGCTTGAGAAGGGTCTATACCTCTTCAGTTAATACTACTCTGACACTCTAGCGAGCGAGGGAGCCATCACCCGACCATGGTTAGGCGAAATGTCCAAACTCCCTAGGGACATACACATCTAGAGGGACATAAAATGTTAGGAGTGAGCATGAGTGTGAGCCAAAATAAAAAATAAACATATCCACAAGGCCACAAAAGAAATAAGGAGACAGAAGTCGTAGACAAAAGCTAGCCCTAAAAGAGAGAGGCAAGTAGGCCAACTCTACCCTTATCACTTACCTTGGAGAGGAGTCGAAGCAAGCATCCAAAGAATTCAAATGACCAAAGGGACTAGCCACCCCGCGCACATAAGTACAGCAGCACCATCCAAATCCGGATGCCCATTACCCTCAAGCAAGGGTTAGAGCGAGCCTACAGGCCTAAGAGGGAGAAAAGAAATGAGTAAAAAGTCAAAAAAGTAGGTTTAAGTCCCTAAGAGTTTGGCGCAGAGCCTAACCTACTAAATCATTCATTCTGGAGAGCCACCTACAGCCTAGAAGTCCAGGTAGTGTCTTGTGAATCAAGGTCTTCTCCTCTTATCATAGCAGGCATCATTAGCATTCCAAATCCTAAGGGTGATACAACATAACACTATCATTCCTGCATGCATTATCGTTTGTCCACTTTGTACGGTCTCGCTGGGTCCTAAACCAGGGGCATGTCAGCTGCTCTTTGGCCAAAGACCTGGTAGAGGATATTGTACACCAGGGGCATTTAGCTGCCTTTATGGTGACAACCTTCCACACCAACCAGGGGCATGTTAGCCATCCTTTTGGTTGACCCTTCTTAGGATAGTATCTTCATCCAGAACATGTTGTCTGCTTCTTAGCTCGAGCCCAAGAACGAGCATAAATAGCAGCCATATCCCGCTGAGATCAGAGTAGAGTAAAAATATTAGTACTCTCCTAATCAACAAGCAAGAATACAGTTTATAAGCCAGTGCCATAGTCAAACTCCCAAGAGGTCAGTTAGTAGCACAACTGTGAGCTTGAAGAATTGTCAGAAATCATCCAGTAAGTCCACCTTATTCGAGGAAGAAGCTATGCCCTCATGAAGCCCTTATCCAACCAAGCACCACGTATTAGTGTACAATCTGAGTAATGGTTTACCCAGATCAACCATCATCGTCCCACAACATTGATAGCATCAAGTGGACAGGCAAAGCAGTCACACAGTGAAGTAGATAGCTAAAGACAAAACAAACCTCCTGGCTAGCCAGCAAGTTGTAGATAGCCTTTATCTTTTTTTCGAGACTCCTCCTACTCCAAAGGAGTTTTGAGTCGTTGTTTCCTTGAGTCCTAGGAACAACCTTTATCCCCTTTCTCACGACTTCTCTGAGCCCATAGGAGATCCGAGTCACTATATCCTTGAGTCCTAGGAACAGTCTTTATCCTTTCTCTCGTGACTCTTCTAAGCCCAGAGGAGATCCGAGTTGCTGTTTCCTTGAGTCCTAAGAACATCCTTTATCCCTTCTCTTGTGACTCCTCTGAGCCTAGAGGAAATTTGAGTCGCTGTTTCCTTGAGTCCTAGGAACAACCTTTATCCCTTTCCTCACGACTCCTCTGAGCCCAAAGGAGATCCGAGTCACTGTTTCCTTGAGTCGTAGGAACGGCCTTTATCCTTTTCTCGTGACTCCTCAAAACCTAGAGGAGATCCAAGTCGTTGTTTCCTTGAGTCCTAGGAACAGCCTTTATCCCTTCTCTCGTGACTCCTCTAAGCCCAGAGGAGATCCGAGTCGCTATTTCCTTGAGTCCTAGGAACAACCTTTATCCCTTTTATCACGACTCCTCTGAGCCCAAAGGAGATCCGAGTCACTGTTTCCTTGAGTCGTAGGAACGGCCTTTATCCTTTTCTCGCGACTCCTCCGAACCTAGATAAGATCCATGTCGTTGTTTCCTTGAGTCTTAGGAACAACCTTTATCCCTTTTCTCGTGACTCCTCTGAGCCTAGAGGAGATCAGAGTTGTTGTTTCCTTGAGTCCTAGAAACAGCCTTTATCACTTTTCTCGCAACTCCTTTGAGCCCAAAGGAGATTCGAGTTGTTGTTTCCTTGAGTCCTAGGAACAACTTTTATCCCTTTTCTCGTGACTCCTCTGAGCCTAAAGGAGATCAGAGTCGTTGTTTCCTTGAGTCCTAGAAACAACCTTTATCCCTTCTCTCGCGACACCTCTGAGCCCAAAGGAGATACGAGTCACTGTTTCTTTGAGTCCTAGGAACAACCTTTATCCCTTTTCTCATGACTCCTCTGAACCTAGAGGAGATCCGAGTCACTGTTTCCTTGAGTCCTAGGAACAACCTTTATCCCTTTTCTCGCGACTCCTCTAAGCCCAGAGGAGATCCGAGTCGATGTTTCCATGAGTCCAAGGAACAACCCTTATCCTTTTCTTGCGACTCCTTTGAGCCCAGAAGAGTTCCGAGTCATTGTTTCCTTGAGTCTTAGGAACAGCCTTTATCGCTTTTCTTGCGACTCCTCTGAGCCCAAAGGAGATCCTAGTCACTGTTTCGTTGAGTCCTAGGAATAGCCCTTATCCCTTTTCTTGCGACTCCTCTGAGCCCAGAGGAGGTTTGAGTCGTTGGTTCCTTGAGTCCTAGAACCAGCCTTTATCCCTTTTCTTGTGACTCCTCTGAGCCTAGAGGAGATCAATGTCGTTGTTTCCTTGAGTCCTAGGAACAACCTTTATCCCTTTTCTTGCGACTCCTTTGAGCCTAGAGGAGATTTGAGTTGCTGTTTCCTTGAGTCTTAGGAACAACCCTTATCCTTTGCTCGTGACTCCTTTGAGCCTAGAGGAGATCCGAGTCGCTAGTTCCTTGAGTCCTAATACAAGCCTTTATCCCTTTTCTCTCGACTCCTCTGAGCCCAGAAGAGATCCGAGTTGCTGTTTCCTTAAGTCCTAGGAACAACCCTTATCCTTTTCTCGCGACTCCTCTGAGCCTAGAGGAGATCTGAGTCGCTGGTTCCTTGAGTCCTAGGACTAGCATTTATCCTTTTCTCTCGTGACTCCTCTAAGTCTAGAGGAGATCCGAGTCGTTGGTTCCTTGAGTCCTAGGATCAGCATTTTTCCTTTTCTCTCATGACTCCTCCAAGTCTAGAGGAGATCCAAGTTGCTGGTTCCTTGAGTCCTAGGACCAGCATTTATCCTTTTCTCTTGTGACTCCTCTAAGCCTGGTGGAGATCCAAGTCACTGGTTCCTTGAGTCCTAGGACCAGCATTTATTCCTTTTCTCTCTTGACTCTTCTAAGTCTGGAAGAGATCCGAGTTGTTGGTTCCTTAAATCCTAGGAACAATCGCCATTCCTTTTCCTCATGACTCCTCTAAGACCAGAGGAGGTCCAAGCTGTTGGTTTCTTGCATCCGAAGACCAACCCCTATCCCTTAGACTGATAACCCTAACTATTCGACAATGAGTCCATCAACTCATCACAAGGCTGATAACCCTAACTATACGGCGATGAGTCCATAAACTCATCACTTGGCAAATAACCTTGCCTACTCAGGCAGCGACCATGTTAGCTTTATCTGGCAGTCTCCTTTGCACGGTTTCAGAGTGGCCACTGACCTATTACCCAACATTTCACAGTAGTTTATGACTTTTCTGTCTGCATTGGACTGTATGAAATATTGTTTATGTGAAACAAAGTGATTTGTCATTCTGAATATTTTAATAATGTTCTGCAGACTTGAATCAAGAGAAGCCACGACTCCCCTATGGGTCATGGGTTTCCTTATGATGGTCATACCGATGAATTGCTCAGATGTTCTCCGGACGTGGATTGGAAAATTAACAGACGGTGATCGTGACAAGCTGCGAGCTTGGGGAATCTCCTCAAAATTCTTAGACATTGCAAATGTGGAGGTCTCCAGTTACTTTTTGTGTGCAACTTCCCTGTTTTGGAAGCCTACAAACCATGTATTCCGCTTCAGAAGAATTGAGTTGACTCCTACTTTGGAAGAGGTCTGTCAGGAATACTGTCTGCCGAAGTTTCTTGGGCCTACTGTATTTATGCGGCGCAACGGATACTCTTCTGTGCTGAGTAAACTGACTAGCCTGTCAACCGGCAATTGTGGTCGTCAACTTTTCTGTACTGATGGGCAATCTCCCTTGCTACAATTGAATTACTTTGACAAGATAGCTGAGATGCGCACTTCCTTGGGTGATGAGCTGTGGCTGAGAGGTTTTGTCGTCTGCTTTCTAGGCGATCTGGTGTTTAGCCATGGCCAGACAGTCGTAAACATCGAGGTTGCAGAGATTGCTTTGGCGATGATAACCCGTTAGATGAACCTAGCCCTAGTTATCCTAGCAGAGACTTACCAGGCCCTGAACCGGTCATTGCGACGGTGCGGACATTTCTATGGTTGTGGAGCTTTTGTACAGGTATGGTTGGTGGCTCATCTGGGTGTAGAGGTCTTACTCCCTCAAGGTCAGCCTTTGAATCTTATTGCCAAAGTGGTCATGCTCGCACACTCATATCAGTTCGACTACCAACAAGATTCCTTTGCTCAGAGACCGATGCCAGCTCATTTCCAGGAGTATCCCCTGAGCTCTTACTCTGTGACAAAGGAACTATCACGCCTACTTAATGGCTCTATCCGATCAAGCGATCTTACAGTCATAGAAGGGAAGGGTTGTTCAGCTGACTACGAAGTCGAAGCGGAAGAAACCTGGCCGATCTATGGAGCTGTCCCGAGTCCTACATTGTTTCCCAAAGCTTGAGGCTCTAAGAGGTCCAGGGATGACACAAACTCTTGACATTTGTGTTATGCTACTTGTTCACTACATGCTAAAGTAAGTGTAATCACTTCATTGTATTCAACTACTATAATAAGTTCATTAGAACACATTTGCCAGCTTGTTTGGATGATTATGATTGACAACAAGTCGCCATTGCAACAACATGTGCTCAATTGCTTCAAACTACTGCCCTTTTCTGCCTGTCGACTCGGTGCTAGGGTCTACCAGGCTAATAGTCGAGAATATCGTTTTATTGCCTAGGCCTGGACAAATGAAGTCGTCATAAGCTTCTGTGCCAGGTGAGGCGGAACCCAATCTGTTTTGTTTGGACTTGCTCAAGTCGAACAAGTGCCATTTCTATCCTTTTCTAGGCCGGGCGAGATCTAGATGATCCCATCCTAGATTCGCTCTAGACAGACGAATCTTGGTGCCACTTACACTATTTTACTCAAGAGCAGGCTGATACCCCACACTGTCTAGTTGACAATCGTTACATTGTGGGAGAGGGCTGATACCCCAAACTATCCGAGTGACAACTGTCACATTGTCCGGAGCAGGCTGATAACCCTAACTATCCGGCAACGAGTCCGTCAACTCAACATCGGGCTAATAACCCTAACTATCCGACAATGAGTCCGTCAACTCACCATCAGGTTGATATCCCAAACTATCCGGCTGATTACTGTCACATTGTCAGGAGTGGGTTGATACCCCAAACTATATGGTTGACAATTGTCACATTGTCGGGAGTAGACTGATAACCCTAACTATCCGACAACGAGTCCGTCAACTCGTCAGCGAGCTGATACTCCCAAACTATCTGGTTGACATTCGTCATCAGTCTATCCTCATTCGACAAGTCCGATATCTTACCATGCATCCTTTTGGGCCGAAAGGTCTACCGTTTGCCAAGTTCCCCCTTATCGTGCGACAAGCCCAATAGTCATGTCCAGGCATCCCTTAGCACGAGTAGGGAACTCCCTCGCGCTCCCTTCTGTGAGCTGACGAACTACCCACTCGTCATCAGCATCATCCTCATGCATCACCCAGCATCAGGGTTATCCTTTGCATCAATATCATGCATGGGCCACGAGTCATGACTTTCAGTGCATCCACCAAATAAGTGATCCACGGCCCCATAGCAAGTACCACTCTCCTGTAAACTCAAGCGGTGTGTCTTGTCAACCCTGAGCATTGGTCTTGATTCCCTCGACCTCGCTCAGGGAGGGGCATCTGTAGACACTCCAATTTTGCAGTAACTTAACAATAGGCTCCTTTGAAAAGATGCTCTGGTTGCGACCATCAAAACCCTAACTCTCAAACCTAAACCCTAGCTCAACCTAAACCCACACCAGCCCATTCAGACCCACACAAGCCCACTCTGACTTAATTTAAGCAAAACCCATAATTAAAAATAAAACCAAACAAAACTCACTTAAATAATTAAAAACCTAAATTAATTAAGTAAAAAACTTTAAATCCAAACCTAAACCACATAAAATCCACTTAAATGTTGAAATCCCAATTAATCAAATAAAATCCACTTAAGCCACATAAAATCCAAATTTAATCAAGTGAAAACCCTAATTAAAAATCAAAATCAAATAAAATCCATTTTAAATCCAAGTTAATTAAATGAAAACCCTAATCTAAGTTAATTAAGTGAAAAACCCTAATCAAGTAAAATCCAAAAAAATCCAATAAAAATTAAATCTAATTAAAAAGAAACCCTAATCCAAACAAAAATCAAGCAAAAAGCCAACGAAATCAAAATCTAAGTCAAAACCTTAAAAAACCAATTAAACCAAAATTTAAATTAAATCCCTAATTAAATCAAGTAAAAAACTAATTAAATCTAAATTAAAACTCAAACACAAAACATTAATCCATTTAAATTAAAAAAAACCCTAAAATAATAAAACCCTAAAAACCCTAATTTAAAATCAATCAATTAAACTCAAAACCCTAATTAAAATCCTAAAAACCCTAATTTAAAGTCACTTAATAAAACCCTAATTTAAAATCACTTAATTAAACTCAAAACCCTAATTAAAATCCTAAAAACCCTAATTTAAAGTCAATTAATTAAACTCAAAAACCCTAATTTAAAGTCAATTAATTAAACTCAAAAACCCTAATTTAAAATCATTTAATTAAACTCAAAATCCTAATTAAAATCCAAAAAACCGAATTTAAAACCAATTAGTCAAACCTTAAATCACAAAATCAAAAACTTAATTAAAATCATCAAAACAAATAATTAAAAACCTAAAACATAAATCTAAAACCCTAAAATAATGAAAAGCCAAAACAAAAGCTCAAAACACTGGCCTGTTCAACCCAATACATTTATTTCACAATTCTCAATCAAAAAACCATAGAAGACACAAAAATAATTCCAGTAAGCCTTCATTGTCGACGACAACCTGAGTTTTCCGGCGAGATCTCCAACGAGATCACGCAGTCTCCGCAGTGTATCCTTGATCTCCCGTGATCTCCAGCCATTCCCTCCTCCAGCACGTGCTTGATCCAACGGTGCTGGTCCCCTGAGGAGAAGGATCGACGGCGAGAGAAGCCTTGACCAGCGTTTAAAAACCTCCAGCCCCTGACAGTTCAGCCTTCTTCTTCCAATGCTTTAGCCTCAAGAACCCACATCCAGAGCCATCCTAGCAATCCCTTCACCTTCAGAGCACCTCCTTCAACCCACTTGCAACACACTAGAGCCTCCAGACCTTCGCCACTAGAGCCACTGGTCCAGAGGAGCGTCGTCGTTGATCTGCCACGCTAGGAGGAACATCAGCCCTGTCCAAGTAATCACCTCCTTTCCTGTTACTTTCGTTTCGTTGTCTGGAGTCTAGAGAGCTCCCTTTGCCCTCTAAATCGCACTCTGTCGGAGTTCACCACCCTGCGCACTGTCTTCCCCCTCCTCTGGTGGTGGGTTCACCACCCTGCGCGCTGTCTTCCCCCTCCTCCGGTGGTGGGTTCACCACCAACAATGAGGTCGTAGGTCTCCTGCTCCAGGGGAGGCCCCATGGGCCTCTCCTCCCTCTTCCTCCTCCTCCTCCTCCCTGAGCTTTCATTGCTCAGGAGGAGTACAGTTGGCCTTTAATGGCTAGAGACCTCTCGCCGCCGCTCTGCACCGTTGATCGCCATCGCGAAGCCACTGGAATCCTCTGGACGCCCCCGCTACTCACCACCTCCTCTAGAAGCTCCACCACGTCGCCACGAACCTCGCCAAGTTGCTGCACCGTCATTCCAGACCCTAGAGCTCTGCCTGTACCTCAGCAGCAGTCGTCGCCAGCGCAGGGATGGAGGAACACTCCAGACCTCCCTGGTCCTCACCGATACCTCTAAGGGCCTCCTCATGCCACCCCGATGCTCTTGCGACCTCCGCTCTAGCCTTATCGTCACTAGAGTGCCGCTGCCGCCTCACCGTCGTCTTCCCCAAAGTCGAGAGGCCACCTCGCTGGAGCCAGAGGTGGGGAAGGCATCTCAAGCCGCCCCAGTCCTATCCACCACGCTGGAGAGCTCCGTCGCGCCACCCTCAAGATTCCCTGACCGTCGCCTACCTTCCTTCGCCGCTGTGCCACCGCCAAAGACCCGTCGAAGTCCACGTCGAAGACCGGGCAACAATGAACTTTGAAAAGGTGCTTTTTAGATTAGGTCCTGTAGTATTAGGTTTTTACAGTTAGGTCCTTAAATCATTTCTTTTAGGTCCTGTTTTTATATTTAAGCCCTTGTAATTTTAAATAACTTTTTATCTCTTTTATTATTCTTGTGAAAATTGCATATGGCCCCTATAGGTTTTAATTTTTCATGATTATTGCATTAATACATATTTTCTCACATTTAAACCCCTACAGTCATGTTTTCTTTGCAATTAAGTCATGAAGTTTTGCATGAAGCCCCCAGAGCTTTTAAAAATAAACCTTCTTTGTAAAATTTGCATTCTGTATCCTGAAAGACTTCATAATCACACTGATCATCATAAAAGGCTAATTTTCATCACATTTAAGCCTTGAAATTTTGCATGTAAGCCCCTGGATTCATAGCATATAGTCAGTGAATATAGAAAATTTGCATGTAGACCCTTAGACTAACTTCAAATTCATCATTTAGGGTTTAATTGTTTTTGGACCCATTTTTGAGATTTCACTTTTTTATTTATAATTTTGCACTTAAATATAGTTTTCACTCAAAAATCATGTTTGCATTGTAAATTGATCTTTAATTTCACATTTTAGTCACATTTGCACATTATGTGTGAATTTTGCACATTAAACCCTAACTTCTCAAGAAACTGTCAAGGTACAATTCTCACACATCTCAGTGCCACATTTTCATTTAATCAATCATCTGCTTATTAAGATAAAGGTCACTAAATATACTTTAATCGGCTTTCCCCTTTTTTGTGAATTTTGCACTTTGGTCACTGTACTTGTCCTTTACCATGTTTACATCATTTTCTTGTTTTTAAAAACTTGTCCTTTTCATGTTTTCTTGTAAATAACATTTTTCTTGACATTTTGCATACATGTTGCATGCATTTGACCATGCATCATGTGCATACACACATTTATCACATCTGGCCATAAAAATGACTAAATTACCCCTATGCCACTAGTTCATGCACATGCATGTTAGTTTTTGCACTCAGTCATGCATAATCTCAGTCTATGTCATTCCTCAGCAACCTTTATACATTTAGGTACACTTTCATGCATTTTGCATACTTTTCATTACATTTGCATATCATCCCTTCCTTTTCGAGCAAGCCAACATCCTATGTTTCTTTCGTGGATTTTTCCTCATTTCGTTTTCGGATTCATTCACTTGACATTTGATTTGATTCCCTTTATCCTACATTTTGGATTTTTTGATTTGATTTGGATTTCATTGCCGGAGGGGATACACTAACTAACCTAAAGGCTCACATTGGCCCAATTGCGGATTATTTTCCCCTTTTTTATTTTTATGATATTTCCCATGATTCCAACGATTTGGGTTGATCTCACTTTTGATCCTTTTGATATCAGTATGGTTTTCTTGACTATTCTCTTCAAAAACACTGTCATTTTATGTGATTTTCTTTATATGTCGCCAATTGCCTGTTTTGTGTGGTCTTCTTTGCAATTTTTCCATTTTGATTTCCGTGATGTTTTCTACTATTCTGACAATTTGGGTCGATTGCATTATTTATTCTCTTGATGTCGGTATGGTTTCCTGGATCATTTTATTCAAAAACATCGTCATTTCATGTGATTTTCTTTATTGTGTCGTGTTTCATGATTTCGTTGTTTCGTGTGGATTTCTTCGCAGTTTTTGCATATCACCTTGCACATCCATCTGGACTTGACTTGACATTCATATTAGCATGATTAGAGCACAATTTAGGCTTAGCAAGCATTCATCTAACTTTTAGCAAGCAAATTGGACTAGAAAGACCTAGTTTCTCGAGTGTACGAGGGTGCCTAATACCTTCCCCGTACGTAACAGAATCCTTACCCATCCTCTGGTTTGTAGACATTTGGCCTTTTCATTTGCATCATATGTATTCATCCCTTTTTGTGGTTTGTTTGTGGTTTTCCTCGTCTTTCCCGTAAAAGACTAGGTGGCGACTTCGATTTTTCATTTTATCCCATCTTGTGCCTTCGCCATCTTGGTATGAGTGTGGCCTCCTCCCTCTGGTGCGACTCCGCACCGGATCCCCGTGTGGGCATGGTCACATAATGAAATTAGTTAAATTATCCAAGTTGCAGCTTAACTTTATAAGAAGTGATGATAATGCATGTAAATCTTTTCTTGATATGTTATTTTGTAAGAAATATGATATTGAAGTCAAATTTATGGATGACATTTAACAAGAACCAGGGAGAGCATGTCGAGATCAAGAAGAGAAGACAAATTTGTACAGATTTTGTAACGCCCCAAACTAGGGCACGCTACTAAATCACAGTATCATAAGCATAATTACACTAATTACAGAAACATTAAATAACTGTAACTAAGGCTCACTTTCAGGATCACAATGTGCAGCTAGAGGCTTCGACTCCAGCACCGGAACTCGACTACACGCGATCTGCACCTGAAAACCAAACAAAGCGCACGTGAGTGACATCTAAGTCACCCAGTACGCGCCCCAAACACACAAACCACAAAATAACTGGAAAACTATAAAACTCATATTTTTTATTTTCAAAGCTTGGTTTTCTTTTGAAAATCCTCTTTTTCTATTGAAATATCATTCCCTTTTCTTTTTTTTCCTTTTTTTGAAATCACTCGGAAATTAAATCCGAAATCCAACTCTTTTCAAACCCATCTTTCTTTCCTTTTCAAAACAATTGGAAATTTATCCCAAATCATATTCTCTTTCATAAACATTTGGAAGCATTTTGAAATCATTTTCCAAAACATGTCCATTTCAATAGTTGGGATTTCTTCCTAAAATCACACTTTCAAAATTCATATTTCTAACCAGATCCAGCCTAAAACACAATGCCTCTCAGGCTCAAAACCAAAATCATAAATACTAGCTGGTAACTAGTTAAAACATCATCATTATTTCACTCCAGGATTTAGGACCATTCATGAGTCCAATCCTGGTCAACCACATTTCTTTTCATTTCGCATTTTCACTTTTCTTTACTGATGTTACCTTGATCAGGGGTAACCAGGCACACAAGCAGTAGACGAGGATATCCTTTCCCCTATCTCCCTGCACTGCCGCGGTGAAATTCCCCGTGTGGGATGCCACCGTTGTGGCCAACCGGCCTCAATTCTTTTTCATATATGCATAGGGATACGTCTTTGTCTGATGCTCCATCGGTGACCCGAACAACTAGGTGCAACGACCCATGTTCAGCCTACACCGTCGGTGACCCGAACAACTAGGTTCAACAACCTAGGCTTAGCCTACACTGTCACGAGCTCGGTGACCCGAACAACTAGGTACAATGACCGAGGCTCAGCCTACACCGTCTCAAGCTCGGCAACCACAGTGTCTGGCAACTAGTTTCATTGGAGCCTCATACTCCTACCACGTTGTCGACACCAACCCCGGTGATTCCTTAACACATTATTAGTGTTTCATTTCCAAAACTCTTTAAGCTTTTCTTTTCAAAACCATTTCCATTTCATTCTTTTTCATTGCAGGAATCTGTTTCCATGCAATACTTGACCCTTCACTGGGGTCCTAGCTCAAATCATTTAAAATCAAGCTTTAAAAGTCATAAATTGGGTCTCATGCCCAAAACCACACACAATCAACCATTTTATCCATTCGTAGGGTCTAAAATCCCAAAACCATTCCCAAATCTACTTATTTGGGTTCCATATCCCTCTATGTCATATACATGGGGAAAACACCAATCACACATTCTTCACATACTTTTAAAACCATTTATTTCCATCTCATAATCACATTAACATATCTCAGGGTCAGGACAAAATCGGCAGACCGAACTTTAGATTCGGTATACCGAAATCTCCTGATTTGGTATACCGAACTTCTTCGGCATACCAAAAACCCCCGTTTTGGTCGATCGGAAGATTTCGGTCTACCGAAACCAAGGATCCTAGCTTAATCTGTCAGGATTTCGACATACCGAATTCAATTCGGCATACCGAAAACCCCACAACTAGGGCATTCCCCTATTCTAGGTGGCGAAAATCGCCCAAGGTGGGAGCCTCAATCGGACCTCCCAAACTCACATCACAAATTACCATTAAATCATGGGGTGTAGACCCGTAGTCTACTTCAAAACCTATCAAACCATTTCTCAATCCATCAACTATGTGATTCACACGAAAATCACAAAGGGGAGGAGCTCTAGAACGGCTACTGTAGCCCTCAACCACATGATATCTATGTTTTCATGCATTTTAACTCATTATCATCAATTTCCCTATTTTTCTACGATTTTACATGCATTTTTCGTCATTTTCATTTATTTTACCCACCTATTCAAACCAAAAGGAAATGAGGAGGGATAGGGGTCACGTACCTCCGATGGCACCCCGACGATCCTCTAGCGCTCCAGCGAGCCTCCTCGCGCCCCAGGTGGCCTCGACGAACCTCAGCCTCCAGCAGAGGCTCCTTCTTCCTCTTTTTCTTCTTCCCAGCTTGTCTCCCTCTTCCCTGCCTCCTCCTCCACTTGATCTCCTCTCCTCTCTATATCTCCTCCTCCTCTCGCAAGCAGCCGACCATCCATCCCGTCGGAAGGGACGGGGAAGCATGGGCAGTGTCGTTCATGGCACGGGTGTCGGTGAGGGTGAGGAGGAAGAAGAAGAAGAGGACGTATGCCCGTGGGGAGAGAAAAGAGAGAGAGAGAGAGAAAAGAAAAGAAAGGAAGAAAAGAAGAAAGACAGGCATGCAAACCGAGGTAACTGTGCATCCTCAGACTGGACCCCACATTGATCAAAATTCTCCTTGGGTTAAGATTGTTAAGGAGAAATATCTTTCAAATCAGAATTTCTAGGATTCATCAACAAACCACAACTCTTTTAAATCATGGAAGAATATTATATCTACAAGAGAATTGTTGTGGCACAATTGTTGTTGGTCAGTGGGGGATGGTTCTACCAATAATATTTGGGAGGAAAATTGGATAAAAGGATTTCAATTCACTCCAACCACCATAATAAATGTCAACAATACTCTAACTTATGCCAACCAACTTCAAATGGAATATGAAGCTAGGTGGATGTGAGTTATGTTATGTAATGTGAGTTACGTACGGAGTTTATGTTATGTGACTATCGAGTATATAGATATTCATGTAAGGGGTCATCCCCTATATATATGTAACTCCCTCTATTTTATTGACAATTTTAATCATTCTCTAAATCTCTGGTCACTTGGTATCAAGAGCAAGGTTACAACCCTAATACCCACCTAAACCACCAACTCGAGTTGTCGACCTTAGCAAACCCCTCTATTAGCCTCCGTTGGCACGTCTACCCCTTCCATCGGCCTCGGTTGGCACATCTAGCCTCCTTGCCCCTCTCTTTTGACAACACTAGCATCTCAGCAGGCATGTGCTAGCCCTATAGGCCACTAGTGGATGTGTAGCACACTAGTGGTTGTCGGATGTTGTTGAAGGGTGCAACGTTCATTATCCAATGATCAAAGGTTGTGTTATGCCCTAAAAGTACCAAAATCAGTTTGTTCAATACAATTAGTACAGTTTTTACCAATTTTCTAGTCAATTGTAGTCTAATTTTCTAAAGAAATGGCTGCTTCACAGGAAAATTGGCTCAAGAAACCTAATGCTATCTCCAACAAGTTAGATAGCGAAAACTATTTACCATGGAAACAAGTTTTCGACACCTTCATGGGGGCTCATCGCAAAATAAGCCATAAGCCATCTTACATGTGATTCACTGGATGTTAAGGATCTCGTCTATGATGATTAGCTAGCCGATGATTGTGCCGTGATATCATGGCTAGTCAATAGTATGGAGGAGCGAATTACACGAAGCATTATGATGTTGAAGCTAATTAAGAAGTTATGAAACACCCTGCATATTACATATGATAAAAGAGTATTTCTCGAATCTGTGAAATTTAAGAACATTTATTCACACATTATTAGGGGGAGAAAACTGTTGAAGAGTTATACAGTACACTTCGAGCCTTACTTGATGAGTTGGAGGTATACCAACTATTTGTGCTTGATATTTCCAAGATGAGACAGCATCGTGAGGACTTAGAAGTTGTGATCTTTTTGGCAGGCCTTAATTAAGAACTTGTAGTATAGATTCTAGGTGTAGAGATAGTTCCTACACTCCAATCCACTTTTTCCAAGGTTTTACGTGTCTCTACAACTACACCTTCTCCCATGATAGAACCAACAGCACTTGTGTCTTCTAGTAGAGGTTGAGGTGGTAAGAGCGGTCGTGGTAGGAGTTGTCGTGGTGGTAGGCATGATAGTAGACGATGTGACTATTGTGGACGTGACAACTATACTTCTAACAGATGCTGAGATAAGTATGATAGACCACCACTAGCACAACTTGCTTCCTCTGCTGAAACTAAGACATTGAATCAGATGTACAACCCACAATGACTATTTCACAAGCAGATTAAGACAAATTACTCTAGACACAGGCTCACCAGTCTACAACCTCTACTTCCCATGCTACGAAATTAGGTACCAGTGCCATATTAGTTACTAGTGATGATTCTAGGATTATAGACTCTAGAGCCTCCACCCACATGACAGGTACAAAGAGCCTATTTAATCACCTTTCACAGCTCTCTGATATACGATCTATAGCAATTGCTAACGGTCGTACTTGTCCCGTATCTAGTGAAGGAGTTGTTCATGCTTCTTCCCAGATCACCCTTAACAATGTTTTATATGTATCTGAATTTCCAGTCAATTTACTTTCCATTAGTGCCATAATAAAACAACTACTTTGCTTCGTAACATTCTTCCTCTTTCATTGTACCTTTCAGGATCTGTAGATGGGGAGGAAGATTGGTTTAGGCCATAAGCGTGGCAAAGGACTGTACCTTTTGGCAGAGGATGCAATACCTCATGGACTTATGACTGTTGCTTCTACTTCAGAGTCGTTGTTTTTGTGGCATTGTCGTCTTGGTCATCCGTCTCTCAGTAAGCTTTAGCAGGCTCTTCCATGAATACCAGTTGAATCGTTTAGTTGTGAGTCGTGTCAGTTAAGTAAGTATCACCATACTATCTATAGACGTCAATCCTTGTCTCATAGTGAAAGTATTTTTGATTTAGTTCATTGTGATGTTGGGGGTTCAACACAAGTTTCTTCTATTTTAGAGAATAGATATTATATTGTATTTGTGGATGATTTCTCTAGAGTATCTTGGATTTATTTGCAAAGAACAAAGTTCGTGTTCTTGATGTTGTTAAACAATTTTCCAATGAAATAAAAAAAAAGTTTTTTGTTACACCTAAAGTGATTTGTATGGACAATGCCTCAGAATTTGTGCAAAATGACTTGCAAGTTTTCTTTGCGTCTTTCGGAGTTATTCATCAAACCACATGTGTACATACCTCTCAATAAAATGGTATTGTGGAATGCAAACATCAACCTCTTATTGATGTCGCTCAAACTCTTATGTTTGATATGAAAATTTCAAAGTACATGTGGTCTGATACTATTTTTACGGTTGCATATCTTGTAAATTTATGCCTTCCACTCCTTTAGGAGGTGAGATTCCTCTTAAACAGCTCTATCCAAATAAGGAATTGTTTAACTTACTGCCTAAAGTGTTTGGGTATATT
>JAMKQA010001596.1:0-20232 GCA_024699735.1 Posidonia australis | reverse complement strand
CTTGGAAACACTCCGGGATGAGAAGGAGGGCCTAGAAATCTATAATTCAGACAATTAGAGTGATCGGGGATGTGTACCTGGTTGGAGACGTGTCGTCGAAGCTCTGGGAACGACACTGGCTCTCTGCTCCTCTGCTTCACGCTCTCCGCTCAGAATTCTCTCCCTCTCGTCGCTGGAATCGCTGGCTCTCTTCTCCTCTTGCGGTGGAAAGGAAAAAATCCCTGAATCGCTGGCTCTTCCTCCCCTTTTATAGGCGAACGGAGAATGGCGACCCATCGTAACAGAACTCCCATTCCCTAAAAGAATTCACAACCAACACCCCAACTTCCTAATTGAAGTCGTGATGAGCCAACAAACACCAACGGTTGTCCCCTCTCCGCTCCATCCTGTCCCTTGCTCGCTGATAGTGATCTACGGTGACCCAAGCTCCTCCGACGACTGATCTGGTGACTGGAGATGCTTGATCCAGTGTTGCAATGTGTTGGAGATGGGCTCAGTGAGGAGGAGTGGTGAGGCTGAATTCGGGACATGCACACACATTCATTTGCATCCCTTCTACTATATTTTCTCACATTCAGTTTTCCTTATCTCTTGATCTCAATTAGACTTGGTGGCAACTCTATTTTTTCTTTATCCATTTTGCTTTATTTTGGTTTCTTTGAGTTGAGTGTCCTTCCTTGAATTTACCATCTTCGCCATGACCTTATTGGTTTTGCACCTTGAACGTGCAAAGTCCAATTGCCGACTTGGTCACTGGAACTAGCGACTCATATAGGCATACGATACCCTAGATTTCGCTTTTCGCTTGCTTGACTTTTGGTTTTGCTTGTCTTGCTTCGCTTTAGCCTTGCTTGTCGCCCTTATTTCTCATTACATGCTTTGCTTGTTATCATGCCTTTTTGCATGTTGAGTGTTTTCCTTTATACATTTGCTATGCCACTACATACGCATATGCCATGTTGTTTGCCTTTTGATGTGATGGATGTTTTCTCTTTTCACCATCATGTTAACACAACACATGCACATGCCATGAACAAGCCTTTTGCCTGATGTATGTTAGCTCACTTGCCAAACATCAGTGTTTCCTTCCCCTTTCGTACTTGCCATCCTAGGGAAAGTAGAGACGTGTATGCTTCTCCCTACTGGCTTAATCTAAAACCCACAACAATAAAAGCAACACTTAGGTAAAACTAGAGACTTCAGCGTACTCTCTCCCCTATTTGGCTTAAAAAAACTCGCAAGTAAAACACATAAATTATATTGCATGAATGAGCATTCTAAAAAGCATGCATCATCTCCTCTCCTATGTGCACCCATAGTCTATGAAAGATAGTTCTGGTTGCTTGTTCTATGGCTTCAGTGTAGGAGGTGTAGCTAGTCTGCCCTCATTGTTTTGGGTCATGTCAGTGTTAGTAGAGGGTACTACTCACTATTTCTATAGGAGGCGAGGCTCTCAGTGCACCACCCATTCACTGCTTGTGCTTTGTCCAAGATTTAGAATAGGAACCATACTTTTTACCCTAAGTCAACCAATTTCCCATGAGTGAGTCTTGGGTGGCCAGCCCATTGAGGACATGCATAGTGAGAGAGCACATGCTAGGACACTCATCCACACGTGTGCCATTCATGCCACCCGAATAACTTGCGTTGCGTCCTTATCTCAGTTTCTAACATTTGTTTGTTCTTACCTGTCTTCACATGTAGTTTGTGTGAGCTCCTTGGCTAGAAGCTCAAGTGTCTCTACCATGGGTTGCCTTACATAGTCTTTCTCCTATATCCCCAAGTTAGTGTCACCTCCGATCATAGCTTGTCTTGGTGCTCATCCACTTGCCTTTTGCCACAACTCTGTTCGTACTAGCTCATGGTCCAATATGGCCCAACAAACCAACGAGTCACATCTTGCTGTTCCAGAAGGGGTCCCAGCAGTCCCTCTGTCTCTCCCTCTCACTTCTATTGCTCCTTCCTCTTGTAATGCACACTGTAACACCCACAAATTTCATTTTTGTAATTATTTACAATTTATGAATTTTATTCCTGGAAGGGTGTTACTGTTCCAATGCCCATTGTGTGGTTTTGTGCTTTTGGACTTGGGCCTCGTGGGCTGGCTTCTATTTGTGTGTCGCTGTGCATGGTTAGCACTATGCGTGTGGGGCCTAGGTGTGGGTCCGTGAGGGGCCCAGGTGTGAAGTATGCGTGGGGCCCAAGTTCTTGGGCGGGTGGTTGAGGCTGGTAGTTGGCCTCGTGGTTGTGGTGGGTGGTTGGGTTCGTGTGATGGTAGGCGAGGCTGGCAGTTGAGGGAGTGTGGGTGTGTGCGTGGCTAACTGGTTGCATGCACACGGCCACCTACTCCTTTTGCGTTGCTTTTTAAGCCGGAGGCCTCCGTCATGCACAACCCAAGCCTCCTTTTCCCCGCACTTCTCTCTGCCCCGAGCACACCTCTTTCCTTTCCTTCTCTCACTCATTCTCTCTCCCTCCACTCACCTCCCTTCCTCCCCATCTCGCTTTTTTTCTCTCTCACTCTCCCTCCCCTGATTCTCTCCTCCCTACGATCTCTTCTCTGCTCGGTGTGCTCGAGGGCCGATGATGTTGTGCGGCGGCTCATGGTGGTGTGTGGAGCTTTAGTGGAGTGCTCCCGTGGCCATGGTTGTGTCGTGGTTGTCGAAGTTAGTCGGAGAATCACCGGAGCTCATTTTCAGGTACACATCTCCACTCGTTGTAATAGAGACCATGAAAATGGTAGAAATTGATAGAATTACATGAAATCTAGGTAAATTTACATTCCTAGAATTTATTGTAATTTTATGAAAATTTAAGGTGAATTTATGGATATTTATGGCGGTCGGTGTATTTTGGGTCGTTTTGACCCTTCTGCCTTTGCAATTTTATATCTTGATGCATGGTAAATGGATTTTAGTTTTGCTTGTTGGGATTTGGAGTAAACTCGTGGGTCTACATCTTTGGTTTTATGCAAGATTTTTGGTGTTTGTTTAGGGGTTCCGATCGGAGGTCCCAATTGGAGCGATTTCGGAGAGTTGGGTTTTGGGCCGTTTTCTGGGATCGTAGAATTCGACATACCGAAGTGAAAACGGGATACCAAATCAGTGAATTTCGGTATACCGACTACATTTGGTATACTATTTTTTCTATTAGTTTGGTCCTACGGTCAGTCGACCGATCCAGTGGATTTTGGCATATCGGAGCCAGAACGACATGTCGAATTATTGGATTTTGGCATACCGAACCTGTTTTTCGGCATGCCGATTCTGGTATCAAATAAGTTTATAAAATGTGTTTTCCGAGGGCTTTCTGGATTGCTGTGTTTTTTCCGATTGAGAGGGACTGTGGGTCGTCAGTGGTGGTCTCCTGGGACCCCTAATGCGCCGTTTTACTGAGGTTTTGGAAGAATTTTCAAAGATATGAAAATGATTTTTGAAATGGATTTCAAGGAAATAGTTGGCCTATTTTGGAAAATGTTTTCCTGGATTTCTGTGTGCGGGCCGAGACAGTGTGGGACCGTGTCGTCGGGACTAGGGAATGTGACGACATTCTCGGGTGGTCGGGCCACGAACTCCTTTGTTGATGTTGGGGGCCGAGATTCCTGAGGCTGAGAGATGTGGAGTCCTGGAGGTATGAGACTCCTTGACTTTCGTTTCAAGGATAGGGTTTTTTTCCGTGGGTTAGGTGTCTTGTGGCATGACAGGGAGGTATGATACTCCTGCTGTTGCTATGAGCATTGAGGCTCGAGTGTCGTCGGTTGTGGAGGTATGATACTCCTTCCTGAGCACCGTGTGTGGAGGACGCCGTTAGGAGGAGAACCTTATGGTGGCTAGTGCTGGTGGGACACGTGCTCCGTAGCTGGTAGCGTCCTGAGAGACAAGATAGCCTTCCCAGGGAGGGGTTGGCTTTTGAGGGTTCTCTAGAGAGGGAGAATCGCAAGACGGTGAATGCTCCTACATAGGGTGGCCGTCACCATGGCAATGTAGAATGCCGTGGTCGCTCCTTGATGGACTGCATGAGGCCAGAGTTAGTTTGCCTGGCGCTAGGCTTCCCAACTCACTGTGTGGGGTTTTGGCCATTGAGGGCCTTTGCTTGTGAGTTTGGGCTAGTAGAGCCCTGGTTGTGGTTTTGGCCGGTATGGGCCTGTTTTGTGAGGTTTTTAAAAAAAATAGTTTGCAAAATGAATTTAAAGAGAAAATTGATTATAGTTTTGTTTTCCATGGTTTCCCTTAGGGTGCGTATTGGGTGACTTTCATCACTCATACGTCTTTCCTCGTGTTTTTGGTTTGCAGTTGTAGGCATGCAGAGGTTTAGCATAGTGCATATTGTTTAGAGTCTCTTAGCCGCACACATAGGTTCTTGGTAGTTATATATTTATTGTTTGGCTTTAATTTTCCCGTAATTTAAATTGTTTTAAATTATTATGGAAAATGAGGGGTGTGACACACACCATTCTCAGGCACATGAGGATTCCGTGCCTTCTACTTGGGACAATGGCAGACCATAGTTGATCTGAAGCCTATCATCGAGACTCTTTTGATGATCACCGCTAAGGCTCTAGACGAACCATCTATCGTCCCTTCCCAGGGCCATCCTGCTTCAGGAATCCAGTTTACGTTGGTCTCTCCTATAGCTCTCTCTCTATTGCCTCTTTTACGCTCGTGCCCCCACTCACATCCATGCCCTTATCATTTGGCTTGCCTATCGATGGGTCCCCTACCATGCAAGTGCAACAATTGCTAACTCTTATGCAGAAGTGGCGGACCATGGTTCTTTCCCTTGATCCTTCATTTGGTCACATTCTTCTAACCTTGAGATTCTAGTGTGCCCCACCTTAGCTCTATAGTCACACTTCAGTGCACTTTTACCCTCATCATTTCCTCAGCTCCTCCCAGCTCCAACGATATGAGCACCTTCCTCGCCATTTGCATTCACACATGTTAGTATGCAATAGAGAGGTTTTTAAGATTGTTGTAACTAATCCACATGTCATGGTGTTAGTGTTCCATGTGTCAAGATTTGTATGGTTGGGAGAAGAGATTGTTATAGAGTTTGTTATGGAGGTTGTTATAGAGTTGTTATAGAGTTTGTTATGGTAGTTATAAGTTGTTGTAGCAAACTCAAGTTTGTTATAGAGTATGTTATGGAGGTTGTTATTGAGTTTGTAATAGAGATTGTTATGGAGGTTGTTATAGAGTTTGTTATAGAGTTTGGAATGAATTCAAGAGCTACATATGGAGTTGCAGGCATAGGATTAGGTATGTCTACTACTAGAATGGCTGGTTCATCTTTTTCATATGGAATACCTCCATCCACAATACAACACATTGTGTTACACAAGCTCATAGATGCAAATTATGCACTATGGAAATCACAATTTATTCCTCTACTTAATGCATTTGAGTTGATGGGGATTGTTGATGGCACATGTCCAAGTCCATCACCATTGATCAAGTTGATGATGTAAGACATGTTCATAATCAAGATTATCTTGTCTGGCACAAGATGGATCAATTAGTTCTCAGCTGATTTTTGTCTTCAGTTTTGGAGGAGATCAGGTCTCAACTTGTTGATTTGGCTATTGCACAAGAGGTTTGGGTTTTTCATGAAAAGTATTTTCCTACTAAATCGTGTGGTAGAGTCTTTCAATATAAAACGGAGTTAAATGCTCTTAAAAAGGGTGAAAGTCAATCATAGAATACATGCATCATGCAAAAAGTTGGGCTTTGAGTCTTAGTGCTGCCAAATGTGATTTTGATGATGATGATTTAGTATTGTCAATCTTGATGGATTAGGTCATGATTTTGATTCTATGGTTGCTTCAATTACTTCAATAATTACCCTTATATCATATGATGGATTGGTTGGTTTATTGTTAAGCCATGACATGTGGATTAGTAACAATTAGGTTAACAACCTCTCTATTGCATACTAATAGAGGTTGTTAAGCCATGAACAGAGGTTGAAAAGAAATCAACCATTATTCGATGTTTCTACTAAATATGTGTCCAAAGAGAATAAGCCCAACTTAGGAACCAAAGGTAGAGGCAAATCTCATGGTGGCAGATCTGGAAGAGGAGGTCAATATGAAAGAGGAATAGGCAATTATGCAAACAAGACTCAAGGAAAACAATTTGTGGCTAGAGTGCAATGTCAAATCTGTGGTAAGCTAAACCATTCAGCCTTGACATGTTATGAAAGGTACAACCATGCTACACTAGCTGCAAATATGTTTGAAGCTTCATATACTACTAGTAGTAATCAAAATTGGCTATATGATTCTGGAGCAACTCATCACATTATAAATACATTGACTAACTTGACATATGACAAGAATATGCTCGAGGAGATGAGATTAAGATTGGAAATGGTACTAGTCTTCCCATTTCTAATATTGGTTCTTCTAATTTTGTCTCCTCTCAAGGTAAGTTTACTCTTAAAGATATCTTGTGTGTACCTGAAATTATTAAGAATTTGTTATCAGTTCATAAGTTTACACTTCATAATGGTGTTAGTATTGAATTCTTTCCATATAATGCTCATATTAAGGACCAGTAAACGGGGACGGTGCTTCTCAAAGGATCCTTTAAAGAAGGACAATATGACATTCCATTGAAGAAGTTAGTTAGTAGTAGTTCACCTTCAGTCTATTCAACAAAAAGAGTATGTCTTCAAACATGGCATTCTAGGCTAGGACATGCAAATTCTGATGTAGTTAGGAAGGTCGTTACTTCTTTTAACCTTCCTTGTATCAAAGATAAGAGGAGGAATATGTGTGCTACTTGTATGCAAGCTCAGTGTCAAAGGTTGCCGTTGCATTGTACAACCTTTATCAGTAATAAAGCATTTGATTTGACATTTTATAATGTCTGGACTTGTCCTGTCACCTCCTCAAATGGTTACAAGTATGTGGTCTCTTTCATTGATGACTACAACATGTTTACGTGGATTTTTCCATTGACACTCAAATATGAGGTGTATTCTATATTTTTGAAATTCAAAACTTGGGTGAAGGTTCAATTCATTGCTGATATCATGGCCTTGCATTCAGATTGGGGAGGTGGATATAGAAGATTACATGAAGAGTTCAAGCAGTATAGTATTAATCACAGGATTAGTGCTCCATATACCCTTGAACAAAATGGTTGTGTTGAAAGAAAAAATAGGCACTTAACAGAGACAACATTGGCTTTAATGGCACATAATGGAGTTCGCATAATGTTTTGGGATCATGCTTTTCAAACAACAGCTAATTTGATAAATCTCCTTCACTTGACAACAATCTCTCTCCTTTTCAAAAATTGATCAATAAGTCTCCTGATTTTAATTTTCTTAAAGTCTTTGGGTGTAAGTGTTTTCCACTCCTTAGACCTTATAACTCCCATAAACATCAATTCCGTTCATTACCTCACTTGTTCTTAGGATATTGTCCTTCACATCATGCCTATAAGTGTTATAACCTTCATACAAATATATTGATTATTGCTAGGCATGTGAGGTTTGATGAAAGCTACTTTCCTTATCATGCAACATTTTCCAATACACCTAATTCACTTTCTACTAATCCTTCCAATGAGTCTTCTACCTCTATATCATTAGTACATATTCATCTAACTCAATGTCTCCAAATTCAAATTTTCCTTTACATAATTCTGTCAACTCTACTCTTTTCAATTTAATCTCTATACCACCATCAATAGATCAATGTGTTGAACATGAGACAGAGTCTTCAACGTCCCTTACTAGTGTTGTTTCATCTTCACCAGAGCCTAAAATTTCCTCTAAGCCACCTTTTCATTCTTATAACTCAGGCCATTGTCTCATCAATACATTGTATTAATAGGACACATGTAACGACCCCCAAGTCACTACCACTCTACCTAGGTACATTTTTTCATTTTATTATTATTATCTAGCGATTACACTAATTATGCAATTAAATTTAAGTACTCTTAATAGAAGTAGAACTAGTAAACAATAGAAAATAAAACTAACTAAACACTCACTATGTGTGGCAGTGTGACTCCTCCTATATGCATTAGCAACCGACAACTACTATCCTGCACCAGCCAAAACAAACAAAACAAAGCACACGTGAGTGACCACTCGAAATGGTCAGCCATCACACACCACACCTAAGAAAACTCAGCACACCATGCTTACGAAGCAAGCGTAACAACGGCACAAGCACAGGCATCCCCCTTGGATGCTGCAACACCCAAAACCAAGCAATCCACCATTGCCCGGTATGCAACAAAACTCAAAACAATGCTTTTAAAACCATTCTTTCTCGTTTCCTTTCGAAACCACATGCATGCACTTTTAAAATCCTTTTATGCATACCTAAGAAGGCTACTCTTGCCAACTCAAGCCCAAAACCACACAAAATACACAACCTAGTCCCATGCACTCTCTAGGTGGACCAGACAACTCACAATGTCTGCACACTTTCTGAAGCAGCTAGGCACCCACAACAACAACCACAAAGCAAACATAGAGCCTCTGCTCTGCACAGTACAATCCCCTATAGACCAAAACAACCATACCAAAGCCTCTCAGCCTTTGCTCCAAAACCATGATCTACTCTAGACCATAACCAAGGAGCCACTTCTCCCAAAGCAGTACGCCTCAACTAGGTGCAATACCACAACCACTTCTAGGCTAAAGCTTGATTCCATGAATTAGGACACAACAAAAACCACAAGCACAACAACGTGTTGAACTGCCTAGTGCCAAGCAGCCAACACTAGGCACAAGTAGTCCACCATGGAGCTACCACGATATCTGCATTACCACGGACAACCACCATGTGGAGGAGTCTGTCTGTCCCGGCATCCTTCCACTTGAAGGAGCCTCAAAGGCTAACCACACACCAGGAAAGCCTACTCACCCTACTCTTGGGCGAGCTATCCTCTCTTAGGATGAACCACTAGATACGCCCTCTCGACGTCCTACACAGTGCTCGAACCCCTGAAGGATCCAACTTCCGAGACTCAACCAACACCTACACTACACCTCGGCACTCGTAACAACTAGGGTATCACGTCTAGCTAGGTAAGAATCTCATACCTCCTGAGTTTGCTACCACGATACCTTTAGGTACGGACAGTACCTTGGGTCTTTGGCTGTAACACCCATAAAATTCATTCCTGTAATTATTTACATTTTAATGAATTTAATCCTTGACGGGCGTTACTGTTCCGAGGCCTGTTGCATGGTTTTGTGTTTTGGGCATGGACCTCATGGGCTGGCTTCTGTTGCGTGTCCTTGTGCATGGCTTGGCACTATGCATTGTGGCACTATGTGTGTGGGCCAGGGTTTTGCGTCTGTGTGGGGCCTGCGTTATGGGCCGGTTGCTGTGGTTGGTGGTTCGGCGGTGGCCGTTGAACTCGTGCGGGATGTTAGTGGCCGAGGGGCATAGGTGAGCACGTTCTCAGCTACTTCATGTGTTGGGCTTTATAAGCTGCCCATGCCGCGCACCCTTGTCGCTCGACATTCTCCTTCTTCTTCCTCTTTCTCTTTCTCCTCCTCAGGCACACACTTCTCCTCTCCCCACTTCCCTTTCCCTTCCCTTCCCCCTCACTCCCCTCGCTCCCTAGTCCTCCTTTCCCCACCCGTCACCCCTATCTTTCCTCCCCTATTCCTTGGGCCGGTGAGAGATGGCGAGAGAAGTGAGAGAGGCAGAGGCATCGTAAGGCTCGACGTTGGTGTGGTTGGAGTCCCAGAGGTTGAGGGTACTTCCATGGACGTCGTGGTTACTAGTGGAGGTTGGTGGCTAGCTGGAGAGCACGTTGGGTCGCTAGAGCTCGTTTCAAGTACGTATCCCCAATTTATAGTGTAGAAATCATGTAAAATGGTAGAAATGCCTAGGATGCATGTAATCTAGGCTAAATTTAATGTTTTAGAATTAGTTGTGAATTTATGAGAGTTTATGGTGGATTCATGGGCATTTATGCCAGTGGTTGTGTTTTGGATCGTTTTCACCATTATGTCTTTGCAATTTTATACCTTGATGCATGGTGAATAGATTTTGGTTTTGTTTGTTCGGTTTTGGAGTAGACTCGAGGGTCAACATCTTATGTTTTAAGTAAGATTTTTGGTGGTTGTTTGGGGGGTCCGATCGGAGCACCCAGTTTGAGCGATTTCAAACAGTAGGTTTTAGGCCGTTTTTTACTTTTCGTAGAATTTTGCATACCTAACCAATTCGGTATGTCGTTTTTCTGTTAAATTAGGTCCTTTGGTCGAAATTCGGTCATCTGATTTTGGATGGTTGCCCGAATCAATAGATTTTGGTCGACCGAACCATTTTTGGTATACCGATTTTGGCCTAAGTGTTGACCGTTACCCGAGTCGGTGGACTGACCCAAACCAGTCTACCGAACCAGGGGTTTCGATATACCGAACCTGTTTTAGGCAAGCCAAATATGGGCCCAAATGCTTTTGTAAAATATGATTTCCGAGGATTTTCCGAATTGGTTTGTATTGTCTCATTGAGATCGGGATTGCTGGCCGTTAGTGGTGGTCCCTCAGAACTCTTGATGCGTCAGTCCATTGAGATGGTTTTCCTACTTTTTCTGTGTGTGGGCCGAGAGAGTGTGGGACCATGTCGTCGGGACTAGGGAATATGACGACATTCTCGGGTGGTAGAGCACGACACCCTGGTAAAGGTCGGGGTCCGAGACACTTGAGGTTGAGGGGCATCGAGTCTTGGAGTTATGAGACTCTTTGACTGTCGTCTCAAGGCTTGGGTTGTGGTCCACGAGTTGAGGTGTCTTGTGGCATGATGGGGAGGTATGATACTCTTGCTGTCGTTGTGAGCACTGAGGCTCGGGTGTTGTCGGGTGTGGAGGTATGATACTCCCTCCTGAGCACCGTTTATGAAGGACGTCGTGAGGAGGCATACCTTGTGGTGGCCAATGCGGGTGGGAGTGCCCCGTAGCTGGTAGCGTTATAAGAGACAGGACAACCTTCCCAAGAAAGTGTTGGCTTTTGAGGGTTCTCTAGAGAGGGAGAATTGTGGGACGGTGAACGCTCCTGCATAGGGTGACCGTCACTGTGGTAGTACAGAATGTCGTGGTTGCTCCTTGGTAGACTGCGTGTAGCTAGAGTTTGGTTGCCTGGTGTCGGGCTTCCCGATTCACTGTGTGTGGTTTTGGCCATTGAGGGCCTCAACTTGTTGTTTTGGGCTAGTAGAGCCCCGGTTGTGGTTTTGACCAGTGTGGTCCGGGTTTGTGAGGTTTTAAGAAAAATGGTTTGCGACATGAATTTTAAAAGAAAATTAATTATGTTTCACTTTCTATGGTTTTCATGGGGTGCGTTCTGGGTGACCTCTGTCACTCATGCATTTTCCTCGTATTTTTGGTTTATAGGTGCACACAGAAAGAGGCTTAGCGTAGCCTATATGGTCTAGAGTCTTCTAGCAGCACACACAGGTTCTTGGTAGTTAGATATTTTCTGTTTAGCATTAATTTTCCCGTAATTTAATTTATTTTAAGTTATCGTCGAAAATGTGGGGCGTTACGGTTGGTATCAAGGCTCTAGGTTCACTACGTAGCACTAGGCTAGTACTACACCTAGGGTGTCCGGTCTAGAGACTCCATAGGTTTGCATGCATGGTAGAGTCTACACCTGATTTTTCGTCATGGTTTTTTGGTTGTTGTTTTGTCTGTGGTGCAGGTACTTTGCCTTTCTCCGACAGGAAGCCTCCTCGCGGCCATAGGTGCAAGGCTCCTGTCAAGGAGACTGAACTGCTAGATGACGTAGGCGGATGGAAGGGAGTTCGTGCGGAACCGAGGAGTTTGGCGCACGGGATCTCTCATGTGTTCAGTAAGAGTAGTGCTAGCTAGCTACCGGGTGACTCGTGGCTGAAGCAGTTTGCGAAGCTTCGTCTACCGTCGTTCAAGGACAAGGTCAGTGCTGAGGAGGGCAAGGCCTGCTTGGAGAATGTGGTGAAGATGCTGGAGAGCATGGCGTGCCCAAAAGAGCATTGGGTGCGACTAGTGACTTATCTATTAGATGGTGAGGCAGATAGGTGATGGAAGTCTATGAGGCGGCTGAAGTTCCCAGACTCAGTCACTGTTAGCAACTAGTGAAAGGATTTCATGGTGGCTTTCTATGACAAGTATTTTCCCACTCATGTGAAGGAGCAACTTCGCCAAGATTTCCGGAGTTTGGAGTAGGGCACGATGTCGGTGCTTGAGTATGAGATTGAGCTCACTTAACTAGAACGCTTTGCTCCTACCTATGAGTCTGAGGAGGAACACGTGTAGAGGTTTCTAGATGGCTTGAACCTAGGACTATAGGTGAAGGTGATGGGCTGTCGGTGCGAGACTGTGGAGGAGATGGTGGGGATGGCTTATCGCTTTGAGGCCGAGCATCAGAAGTTTCTTGAGAGTCGTCCCAAAGGGAAAGGTAAGTCTTCTTTTACCTCCCAGTTCTCTTTCTTTGGTCCTCCAAGTACCAGTAGTTCTGGTACCCTTGAGAAGAAGCAAATGGCGAGGTCCAATGCTTCCTCTATGGGCCGACTGAGTTTTGCTGGGAGTAGTAGAGCTGGCCTTAGTCAAACATAGTCCAATGCTCTCGGTGGGAACCAGTGCTTCAACTGTGGTCAGGTGGGCCACAGCACTGCATATTGTCTCCATCCTCAATGAACCCTAGCTTAAATGGTGTGCTATAATTGTGGGAAGGTAGGACACATTCATAGATCTTGTCCAGAACTGCCTAAGAAGGTAGGAAGAGCACCACAGCAGCCGACTAGTGGACGAGTGTTCACCATTGCAGCTCTAGACGCTGGGTCTTCGGGACATGTAGTTGAGGGTAAGGATGATTTTCTAGTTCTGTAACCCTCTGAAATTTGTTGTAATCTATTTGTAATCTGGACATCTACCTGATTGTGTGGATTTGTGGTGTTGCTTGTTTGGTCATTAGGTTCTTATATTGTGGCTAGCTAGATGGCCAAAGTTTTGTTTGACTTAATGAGTTCATTCTCCTTTATCCCTGAGTCTTTCGCGGCGGAGTTGGGAGAGAGACCAACTAGACTGGCCTTTCATCTCAACATGGTGACACCATTGCGGGAGCATAGTTTAGCATTGAAGTATCTACGGTCTGTCAACTTGACGTTGAATGGCAGATAGTTTGATGCCAGCTTGATCATGATGGACATGTAGGAGTACGATGTGATACTCAGCATGGATTGGTTGGTGTAGTAGTCCACTTTGATCGACTGTGCTTAGGGGAGAGTTTATTTTGGGTCTCCTGAGGATGGGCCTTTCTTTGTGCAAGGTGGTTGTCAGGGTGAGCCTAAGCTTGTCATTTCAGCTATGAAGTCTTATAAGTCTTTGGTCAGGGGTTGTGTGGGGTATCTATCCAGTATAGTTACCTCCACTTCTCTTGAGTTGGGTGCTCACAACATCTCTGTAGTGTGTGAATATCCCGTCCCTAATGATTTGCCTGGTATGCCACTTCACAGGGAAGTACATCTCGATGGAAGTGGGAGTACATCTCGATGGACTTCGTGACTGGCTTACTGCGGACTCAGAGGAAGAACGACACCATGTGGGTGATCGTGGATCGGCTGACCATGTCTGCTCACATACTGGCCATTTGGGTGAAGCTTCCAATGCACCGCCTGGCGGAGTTGTATGTCTTTGAGGTGGTTAGGCTGCATGGTGTTCTGGTGTCCATCGTGTCGGATAGAAACACGAGGTTCACCTCATGGTTCTGGAGAACTCTACAAGAGGCCTTTGGCACTGTACTCAACTATAGCACAACATTTCACCATCAGTCGGATGGTTAGACAAAGAGGAATATCCAAACGTTGGAGGATATGCTCAAAAAATGTGCCTCAGACTTTCAATGGAGTTGGGCAGACCATCTGCCATTGATAGAGTTCGCCTACAACAATACTTATCACTGGACCATCTGCAGATCCCTGATTTTTTGGAGTGAGGTGGGCGAGCATCAGTTAATTAGTTCTGAGCATGTGCAGTTGTATACGGACAAGGTGGATCTGATCCATAGTTGGCTATTGGTTGCACAGAGTCGGCAGAAGAGCTACGCCAACAGGAGGCAGAGACCGTTGGAATTTCAGGTGGAGACTATGTGTTCTTGAAGGTGTCACCGACCACGGGTGTCATAAGCATCAGGAAGTGTGGCAAGCTGAGTCCTCATTATATTGGCCCGTACTAGATCACCCAGAGGATCGGTGAGGTTGCTTATTGATTGGAGCTTCCACCAGAGATAACGTTCATGCAAGACGTGTTCCATGTCTCCATGCTAAGGAAGTGCCTGGCTGACACATCTCATTTGATCCTAGTTCAGCGAGAAGAGCTCCTAGAAGATCTGTCCTGTGTGGAGGATACCGTCTATGTTATTGACCGCAAGGAGCCGGTTATGTGGAACAAGGTGATTCGGCTGGTTTTGGTGCGGTGGTGGCATCATGGAGCTGAAGAGGCCACGTGGAAACGTGAGGAAGCCATTCCAGCCTAGTACCCATATCTTTTCACCTAGTGATTTCAGGGGCAAAATCATCTTTTAAGGTGATTAGGATGTAATACTCGTAAATTTCATTTCTATAATTTACATTTTGATGAATTTAATCCTAAACGGGTGTTACTATTCCGAGGCCCATTGCGTAGTTTTGTGTTTTGGGCTTAGGCCTCATGGGCTGGCTTTTGTTGTGTATCCCTATGTGTGGTTTGGCACTGTGCATTGTGGCACTGTGTGTGGGCTCGGGTGTGGTGTCCGTGTGGGGCCTGCGTTGTGGGCCGGTTGTTGTGGCTAGTGGTTGGGCGGTCGCCGTTCAGCTTGTGCGCGGTGCTAGTGGCTAAGTTGCGTAGGTGAGCACATTCTCAACTACTTCGTGTGTTGGGCTTTATAAGCCCCCTACGTTGGACACCCCCATCACTCAATGTTTGCCTTCTTCTTCCTCTTTCTCCTTCTCCTCCTCGAGTGCATACTTCTCCTCCCCCACTTCCCTTTCCCTTCCCTTCCCCCTCCCTTTGCACTCCTCCTTTCCCCACCCGTCACCCCTATCTTTCCCCCCTTGTTCCTTGCACCGACAAGAGAAGGAGAGATAAGTGAGAGAGGCAGAGGCATCGTGAGGCTCAACGTCAGCGTGGTTGGAGTCCTAGAGGTCGAGGGAGCTTCCGTGGACGTCATGGTCGCCGATGGAGGTCGGTGGGTGGCTGGAGGGTGCATTGGGTCATCGGAGCTCGTTTCACATACATATCCCCAATTTAATATGTAGAAATCATGTAAAATGATAGAAATGCCTAAGATGCATGTAATATAGCTAAATTTAATGTTTTAGAATTTATTGCGAATTTATGAGAATTTATGGTGGATTCATGGACATTTATGCCGGTGGTTGTGTTTTGGGTTGTTTTGCCCATTACGTCTTGCGATTTTATACCGTGATGCATGGTGAATGGATTTTGGTTTTGTTTATTAGGTTTTGGAGTAGAATCGAGGGTTTACATCTTATCATTTAAGTAAGATTTTTAGTGGTTGTTCGGGGGGTCCGATCGGAGCTCCGAGTTTGGGTGATTTCAAACATTAGTTTTTGGGTCGTTTTATGTTTTTTTGTAGAATTCAGCATATTGAACCATTTCGGTATGCCATTTTTCTATCAGATTAGGTCCTTTAGTTGAAATTTAGTCGTCCAATTTTGGACAGTCGCCCAAATTAGGAGATTTCGTTCCACCAAACAATTTCCGGTATACCGATTTTGGCCTAAGTGTTGACTGTTGAGCTGATTTTGTCGACCAACCCAAATCGGTCTACCGAACTAGGGGTTTTTGGCATACTGATCCCATTCTCGGCATGCCATATCTGGGCCCAAATGTTTTTGTAAAATATGTTTTCCAAGGGGTTTCTAGATTGGTTTGTATTGTCTCATTGAGATGGGATTGCGGGCCGTCAGTGGTGGTCCCTCGGAACACTTGATTCGCCGTTTTGCCGAGGTTTTGGACGAGTTTTCAAAGATATGAAAAAGGTTTGAAAATGATTTCAAGTAGATGAGTTGGCAGATTTGGAAAATGGTTTTCCTAGTTTTCTGTGTGTGGGCCGAGATAAAGTGAGACCATGTCGTCGGGACTAGGGAATGTGATGACATTCTCGGGTGGTCGGGCCTGACTGCCTAGTTGAGGTTGGGGGCTAAGATACTTGAGAGTGAGGGACGTCAGATCCTGGAGGTATGAGACTCCTTGACTGTCATCTCGAGACTAGGATTGTGGTCCGCGAGTTGAGGTGTCTTATGGCATGATATGAAGGTATGATACTCCTACTGTTGCTATAAGCACTTAGGCTCGGGTGTTGCCAGGTGTGGAGCTATGATACTCCCTCTTGACCACCATGTATGGAGGACGCCATGAGGAGGCGTACCCTATGGTGGCCAGTGTGGGTGGGACACATGCCCTTTAGTTGGTAGCACCTTAAAAGACAAGACAGCCTTCCCAAGGAGGTGTTGGCTTTTGAGGATTCTCTAGAGAGGGAGAATCGTAGGATGGTGAACGCTCTTACACAAGGTGGCCATCACTGTGGCAGTGCAGAATGCCGTGGTCCCTCCTTAGTAGACTACGTGTAGCTAGAGTTTAGTTGCCTGGTGCTAAACTTCCCGACTCACTGTGTGTGTCTACTTGTGGTTTTGGGCTGGTAGAGCCTTGGTTGATGTTTTGGCCGGTATGGGCATGATTTGTGAGGTTTTGAGAAAAATGGTTTGAAAAATGAATTTTAAAAGAAAATTAATTATGTTTCGCTTTCCGTGGTTTTCTTGAGGTGCGTACTAGGTGACCTCTGTCACTCATGCATTTTCCTCGTATTTTTAGTTTACAGGTGTAGGCATGAAGATGTTTAGCGTAGAGCATGTGGTCTAGAGTCTCCTCGCCGCACACACTAGTTCCTGGTAGTTAGATATTTTTTGTTTAGCTTTAATTTTCCCGTAATTTAATTTATTTTAAATTATCATGGAAAATGTGGGGCTTTACATCGGCACTCAGGACTAACACCCACCCAGACAACTCCTCTACCCACGAACCTTAGCCTTGGCCTTGTAAACGACGATCAAAGAGTGTCATACCTCCATGATCCGATGAGCACTTGCCTCAGCCACTTGGTCTCTAACGTCAACCTAGGTGCCACGTCCAACTCTCCAAAGGCATTGTCACATCTTCGGGTCCAGGCAACTTGCCACTATGGTCACTAGGTCCATCCAAGTAGAAAAACATGGAATCTCTTTCAAATCCTTTGCAAACTAATGCATTTCTCTTTCCAAAATATTTTCACTCAGAATACCAAGTTCTAGGGTTAAAGTGTCTGATGCCTACTGGCTTATGTCTCACATGAGCCATAGCCAGTTTAGTGTCAAACACACAACAGTACCACTAAATATCTAATTCAGAGCATCATGCCAAACTACACCCCAACTGCAAATCCTAGGGTTAATTATGAACCCTAAGGTCTATCTAAGTCATTTAAGGGAAAGACTTAGTATTTCTATGTCACATAGTCTTTTATCCTATTTACAACACTTTGGGATCTTATGCTAAATAAGGGTGCATGATGTGCAGGGTGTTTCCTAGTGCTCAGAGATATCGCTCATATATCGGGTCAAGTATTGATGCAAAGATATTGCATAAATAAGATCAAGGATCTAGTATTTCGAGCTATTTTTTATCCTTGCTTTGCTATATGCCAAATGAATTCTAACATGCATGAAAATGGCTAAAAATAAAGCTAAGACTTCCTAACATATCAAGGAAGAAAACCAGAAAAAATGTAGAAGCAAATCGAAGCAAGAAATCATGCTAAAAACCATATAAAACCTGCTGTCTAATTTATTTTAGCCATTCCCTAGATCATTTCTAATGATCTTCCTTATTATTATCATGCCATAATCACCTACAAGGTTAATATGACACTAAACATATTAAAAACCATTAAAAACAAGTCCCTAAGAGCTTAAACGTAATTTACACAAAACCTAAGGACTAAAAAGTAATTTCCACAAAGTTCAATGACCAAAAGGAAAATTCGACTGAACACAAGGACTGAAAGATAATTATCACATAATCCAAGGACCTAGTTGCAATTTAAACCCAAGATAAGGACCTAAAATTAATTCACACAAATATTGAGGGGTTAAACTGCAATTTACCCCAAAACACTATTCATCGATTAATCACGATTAAATTTTTGATACTAAAATTCCATTCTTTATCCAAAAATTACAAACCACATACCAAATTGTTCATGAACGAGCTCTACAATTTTGTACCAAAAACACAAAGATCTAACCAACGGATCCCAAGAAATCATTAAACAAAGGCTATGGACACTATTCATCCCACAAAATAAATAAGACCATAAATGGCCCACAAATGTACAATAAATTTAATAAAAATCATTACAATTACTAGCACACTACCATACACCTATGATTCAGAATTGGAACCAATAGGAGCCTACAGGGTGTGTACCATGCATCGAAGGTGCAGCAGCGACCACACTAACGACACACTCCTTTCGGCCATGAGCTTCAGGTCTTCTCCTCCTCACGATGGCAATAAGACAATGAGTATGACAGCATTGTCCTTCTTTTCCTGGCCACTCCCAATCTCTCTCTGTAACCATGCCAGTGACATCCTCGGGACTTGGCGCGAAAGGCCAAAATACACGAGGGTTGGCAAAGTCACGACAAAAATAATATGAAAATAAAAATGCAATTGCAGGAGTCGCCAACTAGTCTATTAAAATGGAAGACAAGGAAAACCATAAAAGAATCATGCAATGAAAAAGCAGGTCATAACCCAGAAGAGCGTAAGGATCCCTGTTACGCATGAAGAAGGTAATAGGCACCCTTGTGGCCCCAAAAAATCGGTCTTCTATAGGTTTCTCATTTGCTTATGAAATGTCGACTTTTCAGCCTTTGTTGTATGCCTGAGGGCGATATGCCATGCCATGCTTGGTGTCTTATGCTAAATAAGGGTGCATGATGTGCAGGGTGTTTCCTAGTGCTCAGAGATATCGCTCATATATCGGGTCAAGTGTTGATGCAAAGATATTGCATAAATAAGATCAAGGATCTAGTATTTCGAGCTATTTTTTATCCTTGCTTTGCTATATGCCAAATGAATTCTAACATGCATGAAAATGGCTAAAAATAAAGCTGAGACTTCCTAACATATCAAGGAAGAAAACCAGAAAAAATGTAGAAGCAAATCGAAGCAAGAAATCATGCTAAAAACCATATAAAACCTGCTGTGTGCTACTGAAAACACGCTGCTGCACCTGTTAGGTGCACCAGACTAGTGCTCCAGTTTGGTGCGCTGTGTGGGCCAGAATGATGTGCCAAGGAAAATACCAGAAAGCCATGCAGTGCAAAGTCACATATGAATGCATTCTAGTAAATCTTGCCATGTAAAATCCTTTACAAAACATGAAAAATATGCTTTGAAAGTGAAAGAAATGCAAGTGTAATGACTTGTGGACCTTGTGCTCAAGGGCTAGTAGCCTCACACAAGATCCCACCCTATTCATGCCAAAATGTATGCAAGAAGGTTCAACCAGGTCTCTGAATCATGGGCTGATGCACAAGGTTCTCTATATTTGAGTGAAGGCAACCAGCCTACCAGATTTTAGCCATGGACTGAACATTCACAGGGAGAAAAACAACTAGAAAACAATCATGTTTAGAGTTGTAAACATGCATGCAAAACCATGGAATATCAAAGAACCAATAGCAAAAGGATCAGACGCAAAGTCATCGGAAAACTATGCAAACAGGAATGCAAAAGTGAGTGTTTTGCTCTCTGACCAGTCTAGTGCGCCAGAGTGGAGCACCGGGTTGGTGCGCCACTCTGGTGCTCCCCAGAATGGCTGAATTAGACTGTAGTCTGATCCAGAATCTGGTCCAGATTCAGAGATGAATGACTATTCTTTTACCCAAATCAGTTTATGCAGAGGATGAAAGACTAAAACATGATATCACCATATCAAATGTATGTCTTTATCTTTTGATTCCAAATCATATTAAATCATGGGTTTATGGGCTGCATATGCTTGCATGGGATTCTAAAAGATAGGAAATGAGAAAACAATCTGAACAAAACATATGCATGATGGATACATAAAGAACATATCTACTGCATCTTTCCTAGCATACATGTACATGAACTAGGATTTCTCATGTAAGAAAAAAAGAAAAAAAGAAAAGCAACTCATGAGAACTACAAGGTG
>JAMKQA010001595.1:0-21504 GCA_024699735.1 Posidonia australis | reverse complement strand
TTCATGATATTGTTCATGTTATATATTTATTTATGGTTGTATTTTATTCATGATATATGTGTATTGATAGAGAATTGTTTAGCACATTTATTTACAACGTTTTAAGTTTAATTAAAAATTTATTTTCTTCAAAAAAATGAAAATAAGTTGGAGGACCCATTAGACCCAGGACCCGGACCCAGACCCGTTATCTTTATAAGTGTGGGTTTGGGTCTGGGTCCTAAATTTAGGACCCGGACCGAGACCCAGACCCATGAAATAAGATGGGTCTGGGTCTGGGTATAGGTAGACCCGACCCAAACCCGACCCGTTGCCACCCCTACATATATTTGCACATTTGACTCCAGATTTCTTCATAATTGCATAGAATGTGTTTCCCTATGTATTTTTGATGATTTGGGTTTCAGAATATCAATTTGAATCAGAATTTAGGTTTTTTGCACAAAGGCCCCTGGAATTCTCACTATTTACACTCACATATGCATTTTGCACATTTTTTCACATCTTTCCGCACGAGTTTTCTAGCCTTTCCTTCTTTGCTTTGCGCACACTTTTCTAGCTTGTTCCGAGCTTGGTTTTCTCGTCGTTTCCCGGTTTTCGCCTTTAGATTTGTTTTGGCTTTCCATTGTGTACAGTAAATGGCTTAACAAAGCCGACATGGTCCCGAAATGAGGATTATTTTCCCCTTTTTGATTTTCTCAAATTTTATCCAAATTTCCTCTGATTTGCGAGACGCTTTCCGAGAATTTCTCGATTTTCACGATTTTCCTCATCGCCCAAGGGCATACAGTAAAGCGGCATTCTCAATGCCTACATTTGACCCTCGGATTAACTTTTCCCTTTGTTTCATTTCTTTACTTTGATTTGGCATGTTTTCAGTCATATGCTAGCATGAGCATATAGAATAAGCAAGCATACATCCATAGATCATTGACAATAGAAAAACGTAGAAAGACCGAGTTTTCTCGGGCGCATGGGGGTGCCTAACCTCTTCCCCATGCATAACCAGAATCCTTACCCTTTCTCTGGCCCGCATTCATTTGTGCATTGTCCATTAGGCACTGAGCACACACATACATTCTGCATCTTATTTGCTTCTCGATTTTCTTGTGTTTCTTGGTTTTTCTCGTCTTTCCATTAAAAGACTAGGTGGCGACTCCTTTCCTTATCCTTTTTATCTTCCCTTGGTGTTTTCGGGTCTAGTCTTTTCCTCCGGATTCACCATCTTTGTCGTGACCATATCAGGTCACCTCGTGTGTTTCCACGCACCCGGTAGGAGGAGAGTCATGCAAGGGTTCCACCGGCTTGGTCACAGCATCCCTCCTGCCATATGTGACCCAAGTCCATTTCCACAGGGCTACCCCGCCATGGTCACACCAAAGTACTGCTCTGACGTTCTGCGAGCCTGGATTGATGCATTGAATGTTGCAGATCATGAGCAATTGCGGATTTGGGGCATATCTTCCACATTACTGAACATTGTTAAGGTGGAAGTGAACTGGCATTTGCTGTGTGCTGTAGCAAGATTCTGAAAACCAGCTTTCCATGTATTTCGCTTCGGGCATACGGAACTAACTCTAACCTTCGAAGAAGTCAGATGGATATGTGGCCTGTCACCATACATGTCTCTGCCTGTCTTTATGCACCGCAATAGCTACGCTTCAGTTCTGTGCCAACTGACCGGCTTGACTCAAAGTGTTTACGAGAAGAGCCTCATGTGCAAGGATGGATCGGCTACCATGCTACACTTGGACTATTTTGACAAGATTATCAGCACTCGTTCGTCCTTAGGTAGCTTATGGCTCCATGGCTTCGTGGTACGCTTCCTTGGTGAGCTCATTTTTAGCCATGGTCGGATGACTGTTGCTATTGAGGTGGCAGAAATAGCATTGGCAATGATCACTCACCAAATCGATCTTGCCCCCATTCTTTTGGCAGAGACGTACGTTGGCTTGGATTGGGTACTGAAATGTTGCAGGCATTTCTATGGCTGCGGCGCTCTAGTTCAAGTGAGTAAATAGTGGTACTTCAATATTCTACTATGTTTATTTAACCATGCTCTGCTTTCCGCTGCCAAGTTTGGCTTGCTGCCTACATGGGAGTGGAAGTCCTACGCCCTTAACATTCTGCATTTGAATCCTATAGCCGTACCAACCATTCACGGACCCTTCTAGGCATTTATGAGCTGTGCAGCAAACTGCGGAACTTCACGAAGGACACTGTAGTTTGGCACATTCTGTTCTCAGCCCCAAAGTCCTTTACTGTCTTCTTCAATGATAGGGATATGTGACTTGTTGTCTTTCTAGGGCTAACGGGCGGTGTGGAATACCACCCTGTCTGTGTTCTTCACCAATTCGGCTTTTGCCAGGATTCAATTGAGTAAAGTCCCATCCCTGATTGCTACAAGAGATATATTCTTGACTCTGATGTGACAACCTCAGAACTGGCCCGCAAGACGCATGTCGGTATTAAATCCTCTGATCTTCCCATTACTGAGGGTTCATACTACACAGTAGAGTATGAAGCCAAAATACAGGAAACATGGCCCATAAGCGAAATTCCTCCTAGTGGCACCTGCTTTACAGAGGCTGGCTGCTCAAAGAGACCAAGAGTTGACTGAAATCATCTGGTCCACTATTATTGAACGAGCAAATCTTGTTTAACTGATGAGCTGTAATAAAATGAGAAATTTGCTTACATATTGTGTCGTCCTAACTCTTGTATTGCTTGCGCTTGCCCACACATTTCTTATAGCACTGTCCAAGTGATTGACTTAGAATGGCAGTTGGCATGCCCCTAGTCAAAGACCTTTGTCCAATCGAAAGAGCAATTAACTTGTCCTTGGTCAAAACTCCCTTTTGCCAATATTGCAACTCAGAAAGGCAGCTGGCACGTCCCTGGTCGGAATATGGACAAATGCCTTGCAAAGTGATGCAAAATACGTGATTTATAAAACTAGATGCTAAATGCTTTACAGAAACACAATGCAGAGGCAAGATTGATGCATGATTTATAGGCATTGGTTCCCTCAGCGCCAAGGAAGTCTATATTGCCTACTATAAGAAGCGAAAATGTCCTCAACTCACGTAACACTAACCTAGACACTTAGGTTTGTTTGTAGCTCTCCTTTAGATATTATGGACTCCATGCCAACTTCCTAGGGCCCTACACCTACTCTTTTAATAATTCACGTTTCTTTTACTCCCTCAAAGAGATATTGGCTGACCCTACCCCTACTTGGAGGTAATAAACACCTAAGCTGAGAGGGTGGCTGCTTTTTCTTTTGGCTAAAGGGGTGGCTAGTCCCTTTTTAAATGTAGGCTTTGTTGGTGTATGCTTCAACTCCTCTCCAAGTTATATGATAGGAATAGAGTCGTCCAATATGCCTCTCTTGTTGGAGCTGACTTCTCTCTACAACTTTTGTCTTCTTATTTCTTTTGTGCTCCGAAGACTATATTTTTCTTCATTGCTCACCCTCACTCACGACCTATCATTTTTTCTCCCTCAGGAGGTGTAGGCCCCTTGGGAATCTGTACATTTCATCCATGTTCCGTGAACAATCACTCCCTCGCCCCCTAAGTCACATGGGTAGTAGCACGTGAGGAGGATCAAAATTCTTCCTAATCAGGCTGGTCTTCTGAATTTCCTCATCGGGCAATGATGATGCTTAATTATGATGCATATAGAAGGAAAGTACAGTGCATAGAATATGATTTATGTTATGTTGGGATGCAATAGCCTAAAATGCTAACATGCGAATGTGAAAGAACATAAAGAAGCAGGGTTCACAGTGTAAGGCTCGAGATTGACTGGGGATCATTGACAATACTTTTTCAGATAGGAAGCATTGATAGGCTCTAATTGCGCCCCACGATCCATGTCTTTAAGAATGATTGCACCTCCTGACAGGACTTCTTTCACTATGAATGGTCCACGCCAATTGGGCCTGAATTTTCCTCGGGCATCAAGCAAATGAATGGCGCGCAAAACCAAATTGCCTGGCTCGAAACTTCTGGGCCGGACCTTCTTCTGATATGCTCAGGCCACTCGCTTCTGGTAACATCGGGCATGATGTAAGGTTTGCAATCTGCATTCATCAATTAAATCTAACTGAACACAGCGATCTTGAATCCATTCTGCCTCATCTAATTCTGCTTCCTTCAAGATTCTTAATGATGGAATCTCTACTTCAAAAGGAAAGACCGCTTCCATACCATATACCAGAGAATACGGTGTTGCTCCTGTTGATGTCCAGACATAGGTCCTGTAAGCCCACAATGCATAAGGCAGCTTCTCATGCCAGTCTTTGTGGGTCTCAGCCATCTTCTTCAAGATCTTTATCAAATTTTTATTGGCTGACTCCACTGCTCCATTCATTTGTGGTCGATAAAGAGAGGATCTGTGATGCTTGATCTTGTAATTCTGAAGATAATCCTCAACTCTCCTTGCTATGAAATTGGTCCCATTATCTGATATGATGGCATGTGGAACCCCATACTTGGGGACAATATTATTTTTGATAAATTTTTCTGTGACTGCCGCTGTAATTGTCTTATATGATGCCGCCTCAACCCACTTTCTAAAATAATCGATGGCCACAAGAATGTAACGATGTCCATTGGATGCAACTGGATGAATGACGCCGATAACATCAATTCCCTAAGTGGAAAAAGGCCAAGGTGATGACATGCTATGTAACTGTTGTGGGGGAGCATGTATAAAATTACCATGTATTTGGCAGTTGTGTCGTCTTCTCACAAATTGGCAGCAATCTATTTCCATGGTGGACCAGAAATATCCCTGCAGCAAAATCTTTTTGGCTAAGAGAAGTCCATTCATATGAGGACCACAGGTGCCTGCGTGAACCTTTAACATCAGCATATCTGCCCCCTTCTTGTCCACGCACCTAAGAAGCATTTGATTGTAAAATCTTCTGTATAGATGCCCTGCCCCGAGCACATATTTAGAGGCCAACCGTATCAAGGTCTTCTTATCTGTTGCGGAAATGCCATAAGGTAATCTGCCATACTCCAAGAAAATTTTGATGTCATTATACCAGGGCAATTCAGCTGTTGGTGGTTCTTCTTGAATGTCCATGCAATGTGCTGGCTGCTCTACACAAGTGACTGAGATATCCATAGCATGTGCCTCTGGGAGAGATAACCATAATGTCAGGGCAGCTAAAGCGTCTACGTACGCATTCTTAGCTCGACTCATGAAGGAAAACTTGACATTATCGAACCCATCAATCAGCTTCAGCAAATGCTCATGATGTAACACAAGTGTTGGTCCTTTGTTTTCCAGTCACCATTAATTTGTGAAATGACCAGCATTGCGTCTCCATATACTTGAAGTTCTCGAACGCCCTGGTCCATTGCTACTTGTAATCCCAAAATGCATGTCTCGTATTCAGCTTCGTTATTGGTGCATTCAAATATCAGCTTCCTCGCAAAGGGGATTAGCTGTCCTTGTGGCGTTGCCAGAACTGCACCAATGCCTCTTCCTCTTTTATTGACTGCACCGTCAAAATACAGACACCATTGGTGCTTGTCTTGAGGAATTTCTGATTCTTCATCACCCATTGCAAATAAGATATCTTCGTCTGGGAATTGTGTCTGCAGCGGCTGATATTCAGGCAAGGGTAGGTCGGCCAAATGATTTGCCATCGCTTGTCCTTTCATGGACTTCTGTGTGACAAACGTGATATCATATTGTGACAGCATCACCTGCCATTTCACACATCTGCCCACCAAAGCTGGCTTCTGAAATAGATACTTGATAGGATCATGCCGACATAATAACAAGACTGGGTATGCCATCATGTAATGCCTGAGGCGTTGAGTGGCCCACACCAAAGATAAGCAGACTTTTTCTATAGGGTTGTATTTGACCTCACAGTCGTTAAACTTCTTACTGAGGTAGTAAATAGCCCTCTCTTTACGCCCTGATTCATCGTGTTGTCCCAAGACTGCGCCCATAGAATACTGCGTTGTTGAGAGATATAATAACAGAGGAAGTCTTGGCGTGGGAGAAACTAAAACTGGTGGTTTTGCCAGAAGCTGCTTCATCTTGTCAAAGGCCGCTTGACATTCATCATTCCAGTGCATTTGGGCATTCTTCCTCAGGAGCTTGAATATTGGTTCACATATAGGTGTAAGCCGTGCTATGAACCAGCTGATGTACTACAGTCGCCCCAACAATCTGTGAATTTCCTTCTCAGTGGCAGGGGGAGGCATATCAATGATGGCTCTGGCCTTGTGATGGTCCACTTCAATTCCTCTCTGACTGATAATGTAAACCAAAAGCTTCCCATAAGATACCCCAAATACACATTTGTTGGGATTGAGATGAAGCTTATACTTCCTCAGACGGTCAAACAATTTCTTTAAACAGGAGAGATGATCCTCAGGCTCTTTCGACTTGGCAATCATGTCATCTACATACACTTCAACCTCTTGGTGTATAAGATCCTAGAATAACGCTGTCATGGCCCTCTGGTATGTTGCGCCTGCATTCTTCAGTCCGAATGGCATTACTCTATAACAGAAGACTCTCCATAGGGTAATGAAAACGCCTTCTCCATATCTTCTTCGACCATTCTAATCTGATTATATCCTGAAAATCCGTCCATAAATGACAACATTTTATGCCCTGTGGTGTTGTCCCTCAGAATATCTATGTGGGGGAGCGGGAAATCATCTTTGGGGCTCGCTTTGTTGAGGTCTCGATAGTCAATGCACATACGAACCCGCCCATCTTTCTTCGGTACAAGTACCACATTGGCGAGCCACTCAGGGTACAGCACAACCTTAAGGAAATTGACTTTATGCTACTTCATGATTTCCTCCTTAAGCTTCAAGAGCCACTAAGGTCGCCATCTGTGAAGCTTCTGCCTGACTGGCTTCAAATTTGGTAATAGTGGTAATGTGTGAACTACAACCTCAACGTCTAAACCAACCATGACATCATAGCTCCATGCAAAGACATCTACTTATTCTTTCAAGAAAGCTATAAACTCTACCTTTACTTGTGGTGACAATTTGGCACTAATGCGTGTTTCTTTAACATCTTCTGTCGTGCCAAATTGATAAGCTCCGTCTCCTCTTCTACATGAAGATTTGGACCTTTCGGGTCATTATCATGAAATTGAAACTGCAATGGCTCATTACCATCATCATTGTCTACTTCATCTTCCTCTTCGTAGGCAATAAGCTCTGATAGGATCTCTTGCTCAAAGGTTGGATCTGTGATGTCGACTGAAAGGACTTCTTCTGATTTCGCACCCTGATGGCACTTTATGACAGTCACAGTGACCTTCGTGTTCTTATAACGGCACTGTGCAATCTCTTCTACTTGCTTGTCTGGATCTGAGGAGTCGGGTGTCCCTGCCTCTAAAACTGATGCCTCTCTATTTATATTTTTTGATTTTTTTGATTTTTTGATATTTTTTGAATTTTCTTTTTCTCTGCTATTTACAAAAGGTTCTACATGCTGGCAGTTGTCTTGCTACAAGCTAGTGAGAATACTGCCGCCTGTCTCACTTACGCTCAACTCAAGTTGTTTTTTTTTTGACACTCACCCTCCAGGTGAGGTTTATACTGCCGATACCAGCTAGACCCGCCTCCCGGCAGACAAGAGATTAACTCCATTGGTCTAGCATCCCTCTTCTCTGTCTCATGCAGGACCATAATTGAAGCCTGGTCCTGGGGTGGTACTGGTGATTCTGTCTGCGGTGGTGAAATGACCGCCTTTCCCTTCCTGACTCGGTCGTGCTCTACCAAATCTTTTGCAAGCACATCCAACTGTTCTTAAAATAGAATGTCCAGATCTCCGATCACATCGTCTTCTAGGTCACTCTCTGAGTCTAGCTCCTGGACTACTACCTGACCAACTGCTAGCTGCCCTGATCCTAGAACTGTTGTATATCTCTGTGACCAATCACTGACCTGCTCAATACCCTGTTCTGTCTAGAGTAGGAAAATGGGCCAGGCCGGGCCCGCCTGGCCCATGAAACACTCAGCCCGCTTGGGCCTGGACCGGGCCGGGCCTGTTCCTGTAGGCCATGGGCCCGGCACGGCCCATGGCCCTTATGTGGGCTGGGCCTGTTCCAAGAAGAAACATATGCTCCCACTACCGCACATATTACTAGTTATATACTACTACCAAAAACCTACATTTATACAATGAACCTGGAAAAGCTACGTTCATAACATTCACAAAGAAAAACGAGCCCAACACATTCCAGACACGGCGGGAAAAAAGAAAGGAAAACACATGCATTACCACATCTGAAACCACACGAACAGAGCATGCAACAAAACAGAAGCACCACCACTACAGGCTGCATTTTTCCCTCTTCCCGCAACCAGACCAACCCTCGAGTCCCCCGCTGTTAGAAGCAGCAACAGCACTCAAGCACTGATGAGGAGCATCGACGGGAGAGCAGCCGGAACTCCCCATTCTCTGTCATCTCCAACCAAACCCTACCACTAGACCGGCTGCTTCAGATCCACGTTACAAGTTTCCTCCTCCCGCGCCGTGTGGGGAGTGGCAGCAAATCTATGGGAGGGGGCTGGAGAAGTCCAGATCTTGACGACCAGAAGAAAGACGAGGAGGTGGAGGAGGATAAGAAATGGAAAGCGAAATGGAGTGGTTGGAGAGTAATTGCTTAGCTCACAGCAAAAATGTAGAGAGAGAAAGTGAGAGTGAGAGAGGGAGGCAGAGCCTTTTTAGTTTTTGGAGTGAAGAAAAAAAGGAAAAGAAAACCTTCTCGCCCTGCTTCACCTACCTGGTGAACCAGCTGTGCAAGAGAGGGAACGTGGGGTACGCGATGCAGCTGGTGGAGAAGATGGACGAGTACGGCTGCCCGTCGACCACCGCCACCTACAATTCTCTTGTGAGGGGCTTGTGCATCCACAGTAACTTGCAGCTCTTGGAGAAGTTGATGCAAAAGGGGCTGGTGCCCAATGTGTTCACTTACTCTTTTCTGCTGGAAGCGGTGTATAAAGAGAGGGGAGTGGATGAGGTGGAGAGGTTGCTGGATGAGATCATTGCCCGATCCGTTTCTGGTTTTTCTTTAAAATTTAATTTATTTTTTTTTACTGTGCATGGACCGACCCGGCCCGATCCAGGGAGCATTCGTGGGCCTAAATGAACCTAGTCTGCGGGCCTTGGCGGGCCTGCCCGTTAGGCCCGGCACAGCCCACGGCCCACGACGGGCCTGGCCCGGCCCGACCCACGTGATTTTTTCCCATGCCCAGGCTGGGCTAGGCCGGGCCAGGGCCGACCCGACCTGATTTCCATGTCTAGTTTTGTCTCTAGCCGGCCACTTTCTCCGTATGATTCTTCCGGATAAACCCAGACTGACGGCTGTGGCACTGACACTGTGTTTGAGCTTTGGTTCGAATCCAAAATGCCTGCACTGGTAAAGTTTGCTAAATTCCGTGGAATAAACATTTTGGAGGACTTACCAAAGCGTGACGATCTCTTCTTTTGATTCTGACATTCGTACCCCAAGCCTTCGCGCTCTATCCATTCCTCTGCCTCGATCGGCTCGACGATTCCTTGGCCATAACGCCTAAGAGGCGATCCTTTCTCATATCCCCATTTACGACACAAATTATCAGCCATCAAACGAGGGTTACCACAAGTGGCCAAATGGTCGACGTGCTCAAAGGGGGGAATGAAATTAACCAGCTCGAACTGGTTAACCCAATAAAGAACATCAGAAGGTTTCGGTTCAAAATGGATGGTCTGGGGGGCTACTGCAGAGATTGACTCAACCCTCTCCATATATTCTGCCAAGACAACAACAACGTTGTCGTCCCAGCAGAACGTAATCATACGATGGAGGGTTGAGGGAATGATTTGATGCTTGCGAAGCCAAGGGCGTCCAAGCAAAAGGTTAAAAGTAGGTTCAATATCTACAACGTAGAATTCTACGTCGAAGCGAGCAGGGCCTATGGTCAATGGAATGATTAGGATCCCAAGTGCATCATGATGCGTATTATCGAACAATGTCATCCCTTTCACAGCTGGTGTTATATCCTCGGACTTGAATCCGATTGCACTTGCCGTACGCAAGGGCAAACATTTAAGCATGCTCCATTGTCTACCAATGTGAGAGGGATGCGAAAGCTCCAATACTGCGCGATGATGAACAAAGGGGAATTATGGTTGGTGCCAGATGGAGGTAACTCCAGACTAGAGAAGGAAATAACTTGTGGCGCCACTATCATTCCTACCATGCTCTCTAGAGTAGCTGGCTCTATGGTCGGGGATACACGAGCAGCCTGGAAAACTCTAAGGAAGGCTTCTCTGTGCTTTGCCGACGTGTGGATCAGGTCCCAAATCGAGATATCGGCTTTGACCTTCTTAAGTTGTGCAGTTATATCGGCTGAGGGTTGACTGCTAGTGGTAGGAACAGATGGTGCTACTCTAGGCGTAGGCAGTCGTGGGGAGTGTGCCTATAATTGGACAGGGACCGGTGCTACGGATGCTGATGATCTAGATGACTGGGCTTGCAACTGGTTGGGGCTCAGTGTTGGGGAATTAGGCCTTGGTGTCGGGAGCTTGTATACTCTACCCGATCATGTCACCTCTGTGCACATTCCTGTGGCATAGTTGTAGGGGACACGATGCGAGTCGTGGGTAAGAGTAACAACCACTGGGGGGCAAGCAACTAACTCTATAGGCGTGGTTGAAGACTGCTGGTAAGCAAGAGGGTAAATCTAAGGATATTGGTGAGTCTAGAGAGTCTGAGGATATTGGTGAATCTGAGGATATGACGGCTGACTTGGCCCAGCTTGGGGCCAGGCTGATAAACAAATCAGGGTTGGTGGTTGGGAGTATATGACAGGCGGTGCCACAGTGTACTCCGACTCGACAACCAGACGAATCATACTAATAGACTCCTCGAAACCACCTAGGAAAGAGCGATATAACGGGTGGGGAAAAGGTGACGACTCATCATGAATCAAATCGGTTGGAAGGATGGGGGATGAGATAGACTCAAAAGAAGAAACAGAATTGACTCCCGAGGAACCTGATGCTCCCGAGGGTGGATGTTGTGGCAAAGGTTGATTAACTATATTATGGTGTGCTGGTGGTGCTTGTGCGACTACTGGTGCGGGTGCAAGGCCGGCCGCCTAAGTGCAAATCACGATGACCTTCTGGTCAATCAAGTCTTGGACAGCGTCCCTGAGTGTCAGGCAATTATCCGTCGAGTGACCTGCTACCCGATGGAAATTGCAGAACGCATTCGCGTTATACCAGGCTGGAGGCAGATTAGGTAGTGGGCGCACCTCAGACAGCCTCAAAAAGGATGCGACCTTGGGGAATACCATGCTCAACGGTTTCACTAACGGGGTATAGTGGCGCTTGTCCCGGCGTTGTCGCTTCGGCTGTGGATATGCCAACGGTGGGCGCATCCTGGTTGTTGGGGCAGGGTAAACTGGTGTGGCAGTGGGGGTAATATGCGATGCATGCGGTGCTCTAGGTGTAGGTGTGGGTGCATACACTACTTGGCGTTGCAGTGGCAGGCGGACATTTGCCGGAGCAACAGGGGATCTAATATAAGAAACTATGTTCTTGGAGGGATCCTGCCTCTTGGGTGGATTGGCGTTGTGGTTGTTGTTGTTGCTACTGCTAGTGCCACTATGTGAGGAAGTGGCTTGCTTGGCAAATGCAGAGAGCGCTGGAAAACTGTCGCCGCGTAGTGAGCTCTCAACACAGGCGCTCCCCCGGAGCAATGCAAAAAATGTGGTGATTGGTTGAATGCTAAGCAGAGCCCCGACTGCTGGTTGTGCTCCTCGGATCATGATCTCAATAGACTCCTCGTCGGAGGGTCTATCTTTGACCTGCGAAGCCAAGGACCGCCAACGTCCAACATACTCCCCAAATGTTTATTGGGGCCTCTGTTTGATGGCAACTAAGTCCTCCCGCTTTAGGACTAGGTCGAGATTAAAGGAATACTATTCAAGGAACGTTTGGGCAAGATCGTCCCAAGTCTTAATGGTGGCCATGTCGAGGGAAGTGAACCACTTCAACGCGGGCCCCGTGAGACTCTTCTGGAACAGCCGGATGAGCAATCTCTCGTCAGCTTGGAGCTGGGCGAGGTCTCCATGATAGGCTTTAAGATGGAAAATTGGGCAACCTCTACCATTGTATTTGTCGAATTCCGGGATTTGAAAGTTCGGTGGGAGAGTCGCCTCTGGAAAATAACAGAGGTCCTGGAATTGGTAGGACTGACGATCCCCGCCTTGCACTTGTCGGAGTGTGCGCTCCAAATCATTCACCCTCGCAAGGAGAGCGTCTGGAGCTACTGCAGTCCTAGATTGTGCAGCTGAGGCTGGTGCTGGGTACACTGTATGGGTCGCCCCTATGGGCTCCTTCGGATCCACCATTTGTCTGTCTAGTGCTACGATAGGATGGCCAGTGTACCCGTGCATGGGTGCGGTGTGTTGTAGGACAAAGGATGAGGCTTGTGTCTGATACAATGGTGAGGATAAGACAGGGGGTGGTGCTATAGTAGGTGCAGAATGCGAGAGCAAGAGCTGTTGGACCGGAACAGCCTCGGGTACTACGCTCACGGCGGGCAGCGTTCCCACCAACCTAGAAGGCTGGCCACCAGATAATGGAGATGCATGCTGTGGTGGGTGTTGTGGCGATGTTGCAACAGGCAATGTCGACAACCCTATCGCTAGAGAGATGAGGGATGGCGACGGTTGTGGGGGTGGTGCAGTGGGTGCAAACTGTGATCCTATGGCCAGTTGCAAAGGCAACTCGAGAGTCGAGAACGACAAACCTGAAAAGGGCTGGAGCGACAGTGCCAATCCCTGCAACTACTGGGCGAGGAAATGGGATCATCACTGGTGGCTCCGACGGGCGGAGGCAAAATAGGAGAAGAAACAGGAAGCTGAGATCCCAATTGTCCAAACTGGGGGGAGGCTACTACAGAGACAGCCGCAGTCGGAGGGGGGCTGGAAAACATATAGCCCTGAGGAGGAACAGCAAAAAAACCCTGGGGAAGGGTCACAGGAACAGACTCAACTGCTGAGGCCCCAAAAGCAGCAGAAGACCAAGCTGGTGGCCCCGAAGGCGGGGCAGCCACAGGGACACAGAACTGGGGTGGTGGAGGTCCTCCAGAAGCTAGGGCAAAAGTGGAGGCAGCGGTGACCACAGGAACAGAAACAAAGGAAGGGTACACCGAAATGGAGACCTCCTCCTGAACAGCAAGGGAAAGGGGCTCGCTGGTATGCTGGGCATAGCAGATCGCGAGCGTGTATGGATCAGACTGCGGCTGGGAATAAGAAGATGAATCCTAGGACGAGCTATCGTCGAAGGTGACGGATAACTCGGGAGATGTAGTCGAAAACCAAGTCGCGTCGGGTGTCAGCGAATGGAAATGTCACGAGCTCTAGCTAAGGAAACGCGCACACTGACAAGTGTTCTATGCACAAAAACAAACAAACAAGTTAGAAAAGATGCAGTGCTTATGGTGGTATGAGATGCAAATGCTTGAATGCTTCTAGCATGCGCTCTCTCACAATCTAGGAGTGTCCTACCAAGCCATCTACTCCGAGTTCACACAAGGGTAAATGGGTCTCCGACTCAAGGTTAGAAAGATGAAGGTCCCCGTTCTAAATCCCAGCCAAAGCTTAGGCAGTGAATGGATGGTGCATTCGGGGCCTCTTCCTCTGCCAAAGCAGTAGGCTATACCCTCTACTAACACCGACACAACCCCAAACAAGGGGGGACATACAGATATTTCATCCCACGCCAAAGCCATAGAATGAGACACCGGGAAATGCCCTTCGCAAACTATATAGGTGGACTCAAGAGATGAGAAGATGCATGTCCTATATGATGAATGCAAAGTATACTTTAAGTCTTTTACTTGCGGATTTATTAAATCATGGGGGCAAGTTCGCAATTTGTCACTAGTTTGTGTCCTATTTATTGATTTTGGTTGTTATGCTTTTATTAACCAAAAGGGGAGAGAAAAGATGTCTCTAATCTCCTAGACATGGCATATACAAGAAAGGAAGAAAACATGCAAAGCAAATATCAATTAACTTACAAAAGGCATGTGCATATCATGTGCAGAAAGTGGTGGCATAGCAAATTTGTAAAAGAAAACATCCATCATACAAAGGCATGCATAAAATGTAAAGTAGATACAACTTATACTACAAAGAGAGAGCATAGCCAAGCATGGCAACAAACAAGTAAGGAAAAAAGCCAAAGCAAACGAAAAAACCCAAAACAAAAGCCGAGATCTGGTTATCCCCAGCAGAGTCGTCAGTTCCTGTAACCATGCCGGCGACAGCCTCGAGCTTGGTGCGAAAGGCCAAATGCACGAGGATCGGCAAAGTCACGGCAAAACAACAAAAATAATGATAAAAAATGCAGGAGTCACCACCTAGTCTATTTAAAATGGGAGACGAGGAAAACTGCTTAAAAACATTCAAATCACACGATAAAATCAATGGAAGAGGTCTTCAAAAAACCAGAAATGGGCAAGGATTCCTGTTACGCACGAGGAAGGTATTAGGCACCCTCGTGCACCCGAAAATCGATCTTTTAATGGGTTTCTTGTTTACTTATATGAAATGTTGGCTTTTCAGCCTGTTCTGTACTCCCAAGGGCGATATACAATGCAATGCTAGATGTAAAGGGGTGCCTCATGCTAATATGAGTGCCTCGGGCTGTAGGGTGTGTCCTAATGCTCAGAAAGGTCACCCGAGCGGTGGGTCCAGCACCGGTGCAAGGATATTGCAAGGATATGATCAAAGATCGAGCAACACCGAGTGACTTTCATCCTCACTTTACTATATGCAAAATATGAGCTATTATGCATAAAAAGGACTGAAAACAGAGTGAAGTCATCCTGGTATATCCAGGAAAACACCTAAAGAAAACAAAAGGCAAATCAAAATAGGAAACGTGTCAAACATCATGCCAAAAGCTACTGCGTGCAACAGATAACAGGCAGGTGCGCTTGTTTGGTGCGCCACCTATGTGCTCTACTGATGTGTGCCACTAAAGTGTGCCAAAGTAATTACAGATCAGACAGTAAACCAGCTTAATGCCATGCAATATAAAATCTTGAAAACTCACAAACTCATCGGAAAGTGCATCATGAGTATCTATCAAAATCCAAGAATGAAAACACAATGTGGGTCTTGTACTCAAGGGCTATATGCCTCACACATGCCCACACCACCCTTATACTAAATAAAACAATAGGTTTCAGCTATGCCATCCAGATCTAGATCATAGACTGTTGCATAAGAATCTCCTAAACAGGAGTTCATGGGACAATCAGCTCACCAGATTACAATAGCAGGCTGAACATGCAAGATGCAAAAGTTCTATAAAATAGTGCTATCACAGGCCGAAATCAAGCATATAAAGACATGACATATCGGAGAATAAACACCAAAAACATCAGAGTCTAAAACACCCAGGATGACATGCAGATCATGATGCAAGGTTGGTCATTTGCTCTCTGACCAGGCTGGTGCGCCAGGATGGTGCTCTGACTAGGTGCGCCATCCTGGTGCGCCATATTGGTGCACCAGTGTGGTGCATCCCAGAAATTCTGAATCAGACAGTAGTCTGATTTTAGAACCTGGGCCAGATGCTAGAGATATGTTAAGATTAATCTTATCTAGATCAATTATTTAGATGCCAGAGAACTGAAATATGATGAAAAGCAAGCATAAAAGGTCCTCTTATTATATCTCTTTAAATCAAGCATGTGCATGAGTTAAGGGGTTGTAACTACTGCTTAGTAGGTTTTAAGGAGTATGCAATGATTTAATTAAATTTACAATCATGTAAAGATAATAAACATGCAAAGAGTATGTTTACAGCTCAATTCACAGCTAGGATTTGCATGGAATCATGATTCAGTATATAAAACAGAGACTACATGATGCAGAATTTAACATCACACAGAAACCTTATAAACATACATGTATGAGCAATCAACTTATCATAAAAACAACACGAAAATTATCATTAACGGATCATACATCAAATTCATTGCATGCTTTATTCAGTGCATTATGTAGAGCTTAAGTAAAGAGATGGGTAAGGATTTTACCTTGCCTAAGATGTTCCCTCCTTGATGGCTCAAGATAAGACTTCCTTGTTGCTTTGGATCAGCTGCGAATGCTCTGAAATGCGAGAATATCCTCTGGAAACGAGAGTAGGTTGCTGAGAGTAGGTGAGTGGCTTTTCCAAGAGATGATAGGTAGCTCAGCCAAGAGAGATGAGTTGCAAAGTCTGTCCAAAAGGCTGCTAATGGATGGCTTTTTATAGAGTCTCAACAAGGTAACTCCCATGAGATGCAAACAGCCTCGAAAACGAACAGCCTTGCGTAGATTCGCAAGGAATATCCGCAGGCATGGGTTACAAGCATAGAAAATGGAAAGCTAGCAGCCAACACCCTGAAAAGTGTCGGTGCGCCAGCATGGTGCGCCAGCTTGGTGCGCCATCTTGGTGGGCCAGCTTAGTGTGCCACGTTGGTGCTCCAGCATGGTGCTCCAATCTAGTGCTCCATATTGGTGCTCTCCACTAGCTGCTTGAATTGCTAATTGGGCCACGGATTTTCTATAGGCTTGTGGTCAGTTTATGCACTGATCTCTGGCTGGTTAAAGTGTCAAATAGGATTCGAAAGTGGTTGGACTTACTGCATCGAAAGCAACATCTTCAGAGTGTTTATCTATGAGTCACCTCAAAATCAGGATGTCTATAAAAAGTTGTAAACCATTTATAGTGCATTTCTATACATTCAGAAGCTAGAAATATCCTACTTTGATAGAAACCAGATTCGAGATATGCATAGCTCATTCGGTATGTGATTATTACTCCAATTAGGAGGTATTATTCAAATGCATCTTTAACGTATCTTCAAATTTGTTGGATGAATCTCAAAATTGTTTTTCCTTTTCTTAAATGGGATGATTCTTTTTGTTATGAGTTACGAAACAAGTTAGATCCTCCCTCTCTCATAATTGCAACGAAATCCAGGGAAATTCAAAAAAATTAATCTAAACCGATAACAAAAAAAAAATAATTGCAACGAAATATAACTTTTATCACCAATTAGCCTCTATTGGTTGTGCCCTTCTCATAGGAAGCCCAATTAAGAAATTTATAGAATACTTATTGGAAGAAAAAAGATGATTAACATATGACGGGAAAAGTCACACGACACTTTTTCTCATTGCGTCATATGCACCAAAATACGAACGAATATATAAGCCTTTTTAATGGACCAACTCGCATACAAATTAAAAAAATGACGACGCAAAAAAACAAACTTAAGTCTTCCAGCTTCATTTCTTCCTGATAGGGACTAATATGATAGATATATTTGCCGGGGGACATGGAAGGACGTCAAAAATCCCTTCCATCATTACCATCATCCGATTCGAAAACCTCAAAGTGAAATATCAATCAAGACCAGTAGCTGTGGCTTATCAACGTTGTGCATTATATACACCACGCAATGTGAATGTCAAGGAGATAAGCAATCGAGTCATCGTAATCATAAAGTCTTGTTCTATTAATAAATACGAAGAGGACTAAAGTAACTTGAACATCAACACGTCGACAATCTAGCTAACAATGACTCTTCTATGAATGGGAAATATAATGAAGAAGAAGGCCGCAAGAAATTTCCTTCCATGATTTCTAGTTCTGGAAAATATGACATGGCCCAGAGAAGATGAAAATCCACATCAACTGATGTTTATTTCCATGGAATATCCATGGGAGGTGGAGGAGAGAGAAGTTTTCTATGGGAAGGTGGCATTAATAAATGCATGATTTACTTTTTCTTCTGGCCCTGTGGCAATAATTGTTAATATGTGGGTTCGGTAGGGAAAAAGATTCACTTGCGCACCGAACGTTGAAAAAGTCAACAATTCCAATCTCACATTTTATTATTAAAATTTGCAAGGCCTTGCTTGATTCCTGTGAATATGGATATAATGTCTGTTCCCAACTCCACCATGTGACCATGTCATACATCCATGGCCACATCGATGAATTCTTGGGTATTTTTTTAAAAATGAATTTGATTGTTTGCACGGCTTTTGAATGCTGTTAAAAGACCACCCAACAAACTTACTCAAAACATGTAATTGTTGGTCTTAAAGAAGCTAACTTTCTAGGGGACTCTAGGAAGTAACGTGTAAATCGGGATCAAGTTAAAGAAACAGAATAAGACAAGGAAGATGACGAAGACAGAAGCAACCTAAAATCTAGAAAAATAACTAGCGATGAGGGTAAACTTACAATCAAATTAGTGTAGTTTATTCTATGTTGACCCTTTCCAAGCATAGATCATGAAAGTAGCACCAAACTTTGGTATGTACTTCACGGGACTAGTATTTTATGCTACTTATGTTTCTTTTCCCTTAACATGTTAAGGAGTTTTTTTAAGGCTAATAAGAAAGAGATATAAATGACACGTTTAAATCGTATTCTCATATTTTGCAGCTCATGAATTTCGGATTTTTAATCCCATAAAAACTCTGTAAAACTAAATGTTTATTGCCCCTAAGATTATATTTGAACGCACTTAAAAATATTTTGAAATGAATTGGGCAACATAAGTCGAAATGAATTGGGCAACATTTTGAACGCACTTATTTCAAAGTTGAGTTGAGAGAATAATATAGAAGGTGCTGCAACCTGGCAATCTTCCTCATCATTTGTTTAATAATGATTTATGCACATTAAACTACTACTCCAGGTATTCTCATCGTATTATACTACCACTTCGAGGAATGCTACGTAGGATTCCTAATTCTTGAGTTTTAAGGAGTTTGGAGCAAAATCCAAGAATTCGGTCCAACAGGCAGCCTGGTTTGCAGGATTCAAGTCCAGGGCTTCTACTGATTTTGGTCACACAGTGGGCTTGTTATAAAGACGACGTATCCGCTTTGACCATTGTTATCGACCATGGTACTACAATCTACATTCCAGCTACACGCTTCCCCCTTCTTTATGTCCTAGGATTTGAGGGTGCAATAATAAGGCTAAGAAAAATAATATACACTACAGCACAAAACAAATGTAATTAGAACAGATATTGTATATGAATGATAAAATCTAATAAACCAACAGTCACTTAATTGACCAGAAGTAATGATTACAAAACTTCACACACAAATCCAAATCCCATCGGGAATGAATTGGAGTGTGAATATTAATGGACAACAACCAAAACTTACCATTTCAAAAAAAAAATCTAATAATAATAGAAACAACAAAATAAATTTGATGGTGGAATTTTAAAGCAACAGATCATCTGAGTTCTTTAGTCCGTAAGTAGTAATTGACTAATTCAAAAGCACCCTTTTCACAGTGAGATTGACACCAAACAATAATAATTGAAATCGTCTATGCACGATATTGAGAATCGAAATTCAGAAGTGTGTGCATCACTCATCATCTTACATGTCACATACAAAAAGCTCTTTCACTCAAATTATTATGCGAAGGACAAATACAACTCTCACAGCCAAATCATCGGCCAAGGGTTTCAAGAACTAAAGAGTGACGTAAGAAATTTGAATACAAGATGTTTCACATGAATAGATTAGACTCAATGTTGGAGCCCTATTGTCTTGACGGCAGTTTTTAGTGACAAAATTCTGCAGCAAACACTCAAGTATTTAAGTTGCAGAGGAGAAATTGAACTGTATACCCGTTTTACCACGATCATGCTGTAATTGCTTCAATATGTAACAGTAGTTTATCTGAGTAATAGACCAAGCTGTGTAAGAAAAATGGTGAACTTGTAAATGGCTAAAAAAACGAGAAAAAGATTAAAGAGAGAGTTGATGAACCTCCATGCGGAAAAATTTGGTGGGGATGACAACGCCAACCCCTACAGAGCTTCGGAATGATGATAGAAAATCTCGCAATGAAAAGTGCTTGTACTCATCCTCCGTTAATTTGGTGAGATTTCCAGCACATACAAATGTGTGGCCATGTATCCCAGATTCCCTGAAAAGCTTCAGTGGTAGATCAAAAGAGAGATCAGCAAAGGTTGTTACGGCAAGATCCCCTCCAACAACATCTGTTCCTGGAGAGGAACCCGAATCATCATTATCAGATTTGCTAGTAACCAGCCTCCTGGAGTCCGTTGGGCCGAGTCCTCTCAGCTTGAACCCCAACAACGAGATTGGCCCTTCCAAACCACAAACAAGAGAAGATTGACCACCCATGTGGAACCGGTCAGAAATAGGTGAGGATGAATGCATGAATCCTCTTCCCCATGGCAGAATCATGCCAGCAGCAACTCCTACATTGAGTGCAGAGTTACCAAATCCCAAAGGAAGTGCACCACGGATATCAAGTTCCTGTATAAATTAAAAATGAAAACACAATTTATATGATATTCCACTAATGCATTGCCAAACAGCCATAGTTTATCTTCCTCTAAGATTTGGAAACCCCCTCCCTCTAGACAGCAACTGATTTCCACTGGACATTTATTAGATACACAACAAATAAAATCCTTGCATTATTTATTTAATTTTCAAGTTCCCAACTGTAGACAGTTGGGAATACCATGCAATAACTAGAAAGAAGCACGTGGTCTCATTTTCTTGTACTTATGTAAGAATCCTATAATTCCACAAAATCAAAGTAATAACTAGAACGGGCATTACACTAAAGAAAAGTCAAAGATAAAACAGCACAAAACCACCAAAAGGCCTTAAGCCTTTTATTGTTCTAGGAGGCCTGGAAAAGAAAGAATTGACTGAGGCTCTTTTAGAAACCGATCCTAAGAGCACAAATCTACCATAATCAACAAAGAGGCTGTAACACTTTCATGTTCTAGGAGGTCCGAAAAGAGAGTAAATAGACAAAATCTCTCTAAGAACTGATTCCTAAAAGCAGATTCCAAAAAGGGTCACAAGACATTCGTTGACCAAAGATCTCAAGGAACTGGCTCCTAAGTTCAAAATTCTACCAAAATCAATGATTTTGAATTTGGGAAACCACCATTCATTTTGAAATCCAGGAGTCAAAATATTGTGGGAAGAAGCATGCATGTTCAAATGTGACCACACTTTGAATTTAATTTTGCATGAATTACTCCAAAGGGTTGGGGAAAAAATCCAAAATGGAGCCTAAGGATTTAAATAAAATATGCTCTTATCAGTGGATCTTTTACTATCACTACAAAATAAACACAAGGAAGAGTGGTCATGTAGAGTTTAAAACTTGAATTAAATATTCAGTGTTTAACTTGTGTGTCATGAGCATAGAATCAAACATCGGTTTCGTGTCGAACTTCGGTCCGACAAAAATAGAAAACGTGTCGGACATCGGTGGAAATGTCGGTGGAAACGCGGTAAATTTACGGAAGTCCATGGAAATGGTAAAAAAACTTTGAATTTTGATTTAAAACTCTTGGATAAGCTAAAGTAAGTAATAATCTACATCTTAGACTACTTAGATCAACTTCCT
>JAMKQA010001594.1:0-16935 GCA_024699735.1 Posidonia australis | reverse complement strand
ATGGGTTTAGGATTGGTTTAGCTAATAGGATTCAAGGGTTAGCCACATCCAAAGCAACATCTGGAAAGCTCATCTATGAGTCACCTCAAAATCGGGGTATCTACAGATGCCCCTCCCTGAGCGAGGTCGATGGACGAAAGGAACCAAGACCGATGCTCAGGGTTGACAAGATACTCCCATTTTGGGGTTACAGAAGGATGGTGTTTGTTGTAGGCAGTAAGTCACTTATCCGACGGATGCACCGAAAGTCATGACTTGTCGCCAAATGCAAATGCGAACGCATGCGACTGCTGAACTAAATGCTAGGGATGTGATGCCAATGCGAAAACAAATGCAAGAACCGACCTGGAAGCCGATGCAAAACACAAGATTGAGTACTTGTATGGCGATGCAATGCTGATGCTAGTGCTAAAGAAATATGGCAAAAACAAAGAAATCCTGTGCACTGATTGGGATCAGTGGTAGGAAAATGATAAGTTGTCGGACTCATCAACCGGATTATGAGGTTATCAACCTGAGGAGGCAGGATATGACAAGTCAAACAAGTCTTGTCATCCTGATCGCCAGACAGCGTGACGGTTGTCAACCGAGTAGTTGGGGATACTAGCCCAAAGAAAAGGGGTGCATGACAAACATATCATTTGTCAACCAAAACAGGGCCCTGTCAGCACGGACCAAGGGCGAACAAAGAGATTTCGCGCCCGCGAAAACTCAAAAGAGAGAAACAAAAGGACCTTGACCACCCGGTCAGAGGATCAAACAACTGGATTCCGCGCCCGCGAAAACCCAAAAGAAAAAGGATAAGGACCTTAACCGCCCGGTCAAAAGGTCAAGCAGTTGGATTTCCTGCCCGGGGAAATCCGAGAGAAGGGCTAGGACCATGACCATCTGGTCAAAAGGTCAAGCCACAGGATTTCCTGCCCAAGGAAATCCAAGAGAAAGGCTAGGACCTTGACTATAAAGTCAAAAGGTCAAGCCACAGGATTTCCTGCCCAAGGAAATCCGAGAGAAACCAAGGACTTTGACCTCCCGGTCAAAGTCAACTAGTTGGATTCCGCGCCTGCGAATGTCTAGGAGAGGCAAAGGACATTTGACCGCCCAGTCAAAGTCAGCAAGCTGGATTTTGCGTCTGCGAAAATCCAAAAGGAGCAAAGGGCCTTGACCGCCCGGTCAAGATCCGCAAGTTGGATTTCGCGCCCGCGAAAATCCAAAAGGGGCACAGGACATTTGACTGCCCGGTCAAAGTCAAAAGGTTGGATTTCGCACCCGCGAAAATCCAAAAGGGGCAAATGACGTTGACCGCCCGATCAAAGTCAACAGGCTAGATTTTGCGCCCGTGCGCCCGTGAAAGTCCAAAAGGGGCAAATGACTTTGACCGCTCGGTCAAAGCCAACAAACTGGATTCCGCGCCCGCAAAAGTCCAAAAGGGGCAAATGACGTTGACTGCCCAGTCAAAGCCAAAAAATTGTATTTCGTGCCCGCGAAAATCCAAAAGAGAGGTAGAAGGGTCTCCTTGGCTTGGAAGGAGAACCTGAAAAATCAAAACGATGATCCGTGGATTGTCCCCCAGGAAGGAAAAAGGCAAAGATGCTCCGAAGGACAGAACTGTGAATATGCTGGCTGCTAACGCTGTGGTGCAGAAACTAACATTCTTGCTAAGATGCATGTACAATTTCTTCTTGCTGGAATTTTCAACACTGTTTGCAAAAGGTGAGGATTTATTTGCAAATGTCCTGAACTCGAGGGCTTTACTGCAAATTGCCCAATCATGACAGCCTTCTGATTGTTGAATTACCATTCTGCTGTATATCAACAAACGTCTGCTTTAGTCAAAACTTCCCCCATCTTTTGTGGACTAATCTATAAATTTGCAAAAATGTAGGGGGTTTTCTACAAATTACCCTATCGGGTGCATTTTGTGGGCCATGTGCTTGGCAACGTATGTTTTACTCTTGGAGTGTAAGCTGTGAAGTGGTAGGGGCTAAAACGCAATTTCCACCGCCATTTTGCATTTTGAACCTTGACTTATTTTATAAGTAGGTCCCACTGGATAACTGCCATAACCGCCAAGGAATATTTTCTTCTCCCTGTTTACTAAAACTGCAAGGGTGCTTCTGCTGCCTGCCTTTTCCCAAGGTTTTGCTATTATATCTCCAAAGCCACATTTATATGCATATGGTTTCTCTTTTTTTAACTCTTTTATTTCTTCTCTCAAGGGGCATGCCTTTTCTTCTTCCTCCCCATTCTTTTTCTCCCAAACGAAACCCATCATTCTCCTTCCCTTCTCCTCCATTCTCCCCTCCTCCTCTTATCTCCTTACGGTAGTGGCACGCAAGAGGTGCGCCGACGAAGTGCTCTCGACTGGTGCGGGGATCCGGCGCGTCGGCGAGGTGCGGCGAGGTGCAACGGAGGCTGATCGGCGGCGTTATGGACGGCGGTGGCATGGACCGAACCCTCCAGGATTGGTTGGAGAGGGGGTCGCCAGTGGAGGTATCTCCCTTGATCTCCTCTTCCATTTTGCTTGGGCTTGCATTTTTGTTGCTTCTTGCTTGGACGGTCGGTGGCTCACGATTTCTAGTGGGCTTTGGGTGATTCCGGTGGTCCGTGGTTACGGGGTGATGGGTTTGGTGTGGAGGCGTGGGTTGGTGGCTACAACCATCGGCGGTGATGGCGGGCCGGCAAGGTAGTTTTGATGAACTGATTCGCGTGGTGGGAGCCATGCGGTGGCAAGTCGGAGAAAGGTTGGCCGCCGGGGTAGGTGGGTTTTGATGGATGCTGGCCGTGTAGTGGAAACAGTGGGCTGAGGTAGTGGCGGGCTGGTGGCAGGCTAGCCGTGAGATGGGTCGGCTACGGTGAGGGGTTGGTTGCGTGGTGGTGACAATGGCAGGGAAGGGGTGATGGAAGGCTATGAGGAATGTTCAAGGCTTGGGCTACAAAGAAATTTGCTGTTGTTTATGCCGAATATGCCATTCATGCCATTTTCTGATTTAAATGCCATGCTGTAAAACATGATTTCACTATATGAGTATTGGTCACATGCTCGAATAAAATAATAGCCCACACAGAATGCTTCATGTCTAATTTTCATGCCTGAGTAGCAAGAGTATAAAATATAGCCACATAGTTTGCACATTTCCACGTAACACTGAGCTATAACTGTACGTCTGTTTATACTTGTATTTCTGCCACCATATGCCAATAATGCTTTATTTAAATGCCATGCCCTTTGCTATTTTGCCAATGAATGCAATGTCATGTCTGACTTCGACTTGGCTTTTATTGTGCTTAAATATTCTGCATTTGTCATGCCTGCTGTTGTTGTATAACTTCTTGGTTCGGCTTTTTCCCTTTTTTCCGTAGGATGACCCAGTTCCTGAGGAGAGGACCCCACAGTCCCCGCAGGACATGCCTTCTAGTTCTCGTCCCAGGTGGCGAGGTAGCTCCTCAAGATCACTGGCCTCTAGTAGCACGACTCCTACTGTCCCTGTCGAGGTAAGCCCAAACTGGAAGAAAATGTGCATATAAATCTGGTGCCTCATCTGACAAATGCATTTTCAGGAGTCTGGCAATTTCGAGGGGTGGCTGCTAAGTGACCATCACATCTGTGAGGGTCCTGACTTCGGGGTAATCTTCTTACTTTAACGAGCTTTAATTATAACCCACTTTGAATTGGCATTAACTCTGTTCTCAACATTTCAGGATGGTGATGCGAATCGGATTATGCGGTGCCACTAGGGCCCAATGCTTAACCATTTTCACCGTCTGCCAGATTTTCTGTAGGACTTCCTCCTACACCGCTCACCATTTGGAGGTTTGCTTCGTATACCCATCATACATGTCCATTATAACTTCTTCAGGGCTTTGGTGGAAAGGTGGAGGTTTTAGACGCACACTTTCCACCTTCCATTCGGGGAGCTGACCGTCCTGCCTGATCAATGGGCTCTGTTGACGGGTCTTCCTTTCGGTGATTAGTCAATTATAGGTGAGACCACTCACGGTTTGCACCTTGCTCCTGCGCACTTGGGCCGTGTTCCTCCAAAGCCACCTCGGGGGAAGTACATGATCACTGTGGGGTGGCTGAGAGAGTGGGACCAGTTCTAGCCCAACCCCGAGCCTGACAGCGAAGAGGTAGACTTTGTGCTGAGGCATTTCTTGCTGGATCTGCTGGCCATGATTTTCTGTGACTCGTCCGCCTACTGCATTCATGCTGATTGGTTAGCGTACTTAACCAATCTGGAACATCTAGACCACTACGACTGGGCCGACACTAGTTATACTTGGCTGATTTGCGGGCTCGACAATGTGGTTAAGCTTGGGCGCCACTCTTATGTGGGGTTATATCCTCTGTTGACTGTAAGTGTTTACTTTCATTACTTTTGCAAAAAAAAATTTCCTCTATGCTTAATATCTGATAAACTGACTTCGGTCTGCCATTTTTAGTACTGGATTATGGAGCATATCACCAGAGAGCATAGTTTTGGTCGTCTTCGGGACGAGCTTCTGCCTCTTCCCCGCCAGTGGGTCGAGCCTGACCACCGGACTGCTGCTGAGGTCTACAGTTATGAGTCCTACAGGTATTTGCTGGACCTGGTAGAACTCGAGGATGTAAGATTCCTCTCCTTTTTATATCGTGTTCTCTAATGCTTTTAAATCTATGCTGCTTAAATTGCTTATATATTCCTCTTCTCTTGTAACAATTTCATCTGCACCCGTTCTCCAGATATGATGGCTTTGACTGGGCTCCCCTGAACTCTGGCTGCGTTCTTAGGGACAAGCAGGTGAAGTTCTACTACATGAAGAAGTCGGCCTATTTCCTTCCGGGGCGCCCGTTCGGTTGCTAGAAGTCGGCACTCAGCAACTATAGCTTCCCAAGACAAACATGTCCTTCGGGAAGTTAACTACACAGATTATCTGGCTTGGTACAGGCGTGTTGGGAAGTCATACCTATTTGAGGAGGCAGTGCGGGACAACTAGCGTGGGATGTGGTATGCCTCTGACTGGGCTAAGGTACATGATCACCACTTCTGCTTAATACTTCGGGTATGTGATCTATATAAGTCTGACATTTGTCATAATTCACAGGGCTTCGAAGAACAATTTGGCACCTTTTATGACGATATCCGTCGGAAGAGGGTAAGACTTTTACTTTGCAAATTACCTTTTTTAGCTCAAAACATGCCTGACATATCTGTTACATTACAGGAACTGCACTGGCGTAATATTATCAGGGTGTGTCTCTCCTTCTGTTTTTGTTACTTTTCCTTATAATTCTGCCTGTTAACACAAATTCTGATATTGTAGCAAGACTTCCCAGCCCAGGAGGTGAATGTAGCCAGTAACGGGGATTTCACTATGGAGGCATCTAAGGAGGACCGCTCAGATACCGAGGTTACCCAGAGGGTCTGAGATTCTACTCCCCATTCCCAGGCTGCTGCATCTGCTCAATGGTCACGTCGGATCACTCGACGAGGCACCCGTCTCTTGGCCGAATACTTCCAAAAGGCGGCATCTGATGAAGAAGAGTCAAACGAAGAGTAGCTATTCCGCATTTGTAGTTATTTCCAGGCTTTGTAATAACTTGCTTCAAAATTTTATAAAATTCCAGATTATGTGATGTGACCCTCGGGGTTTTGTCTGTGTGTAAGTTGTATACAAAATTCTTTGCGCAGGTTCAAATAAATGGCACCGATTTGGCGAAATCCATGTTTCAGGGGAGGTGCTGCTGAAATTTGCAGCTATTCCATGCGCCTCCTAGGTGTGCCACTGAGGTGCACCTCCTAGGTGTGCCACTGAGGTGCGCCACCTAGGTGCGCCTTTGCGGTGTGCCTCTAAAAATGGCGGGTTTGCTTTCCTTTTTTGCTGAAACCTTTTGCTTATAACCTCGAATTCCCAGTGAGATGCACTACCGCCCCCCTTCTGCGAACACCCTACAACCTTTGAATCTTGCTTGTAGCACCTCCTTTGATCTATTCTGGTCTCTGGCTACGCTATACTTTGCATCACAATGGTATGTGCTTCTGTAAATATGTGCTTTCTATTGTTAGTTCCTTTCGTTTTTGCTGCAGATTTTGCATTCTGTAATATTATCCCAGCTCTATGGCAAAATATTCTGAATATGCCTCTCAATTCTGTGTTTACTTTATTCTGAATATTCTACTGGATTGCTTTGTTTGCTCCATATTTATGTTAAGTTCCGCCCCCCTTTTTTTACTGCCATATCTGGCTCAAATCTGTGTCCACAGAGTTATCCCACCATGGTGACACCAAAACATTGCTCAAATGCTCTACGTGACTGGATTGACGCTTTAACAGCTGCTGATCGTGAGCAACTACGGATTTGGGGTATTTCCTCCTCCCTTCTAAGTATAGCTAAGGTGGAGGTTAACTGGCATCTGCTGTGCGCCGTGGCTCGATTTTGGAAACCGGCCTTGCACGTTTTCTGCTTCAGGCAGGTAGAGATGACTCTGACTTTGGAGGAAGTCAGACGGATTTGCGGCCTGTCACCATTCATGTCCCGTCCAATCTTTACTTGCCATGACAGCTATGTTCATGTTGTGAGCCGACTTACGGGCATGGCCAGAAATGTCTGTGAGGAGAGACTTATCTGTAGAGATGGATCTACTACTATGATGCGTCTGGACTATTTTGATGAGATCATCAATGCCCGTTCTTCCTTGGGCATCCTATGGCTTTATAGCTTTATGTTGCGCGTTCTCGGGGAGCTTATCTTTAGCCATGGCCGGATGACTGTGACAATCGAGGTGGCAGAAATAGCTTGGGCGATAGTTGCTCGCCACATTGAAGCGCTCCCGCCATTTCCATGGATGTGGTGCCTTGGTTCAGGTAAACAAACCATTTGCTTAAATACTCTGTTGTGCTCCTTTTTTAACTAAACACTGTTTTGCCAGGTTTGGTTTGCCGCTCATATGGGAGTGAAGATTTTACGCCCTCGACCTTCTACCTTTGAAGCTTATAGCCGCACTCACCATTCGAGGACTCTTCCAGGTGTGATGAGCTGTGCAGCAGACTGCGGAATCTTGCTGAGGATTCAGTAACATGGTGCATTATATCCTCGACGTCGAGAACCTTTACTGCCTTTTTTAATGTCGGAGATATGCGGCTCATGGTTCTTCCTAGGTTTACGGGAGGCGTGGAGTATCACCCTGTCCGAGTCCTTCGCCAGTTTGGCTTCTGCCAGGATTCTATTGAGCAAAGTCCTTGTCCTGATCGATATAAGAGGTATATTGTCGGCTCGAATGCGACAACTTCAGAATTGACCCGTAAGACGCGTGCTGGCATCAAGTCCTCTGATCTTGCCATTACCGAGGGCTCCGGTTGCACAGTGGAGTAAGAAGCCGAAATAAGGGAGACATGGCCCACAAGCGAGATTTTGCCTAGTGGCACCTGTTTCACAGGGGCTAGCAGCTCAAAGAAGCCCAGGGTTGACTAGCAATGTCTGTATTAGTGATGGACCATAATAAAGATTGCTTGCACTTTTGTCATCTTAACTTGCTTGTTTTTGTTCATGTATTTCCAAAACTGCTCTCAAGATTAACTTAACTAGCATGCCCCTGGTCAAAGATTCTTCCAATTAAAGAAGCGACTAGCATGCCCCTAGTCAAATGCCTATTTGCCCATACTATGACCAAAAAAAAGGCAGCTAGCATGCCCCTGGTCGGAATATGGCCAAATGCCTTGCAAAGTGATACAAATATGCTTGACTTAAAAATGCTAAATGCTATGCAAAAAGTGCAATGCAGAGAGAGGATTAATTAATATTGGTGCCCTCAGCGTCAAGGAAGCTTGTTTTGCCTGTTGTAAGAGGTGACACTGTCCTCGACTCATGTGGCACTAACCTAGACACTTAGGTTTATTTGTGGCTCTCCTTCAGATATTATGGACTTCATGCCAAATTCTTGGGGTCCTACATCTGCTTCTTTTAAGGATTCATATTTCTTTTTCTCCCTCAAAGGCATGCCGACTTACCCTATCCCGGCTTGGAGGTAATAAACACCTATGCTGAGGGGTGGCTGCTCTTTCTTCTTGATAAAAAGGAGTGGCTAGTCCCTTTGAACCTGTGGGCTTGGTAGGTGTATGCTTCAACTCCTCTCCAAGTTATGTGATAGGAATGGGGTCGTCCTACATGCCTCTCTCATTGGAGCCGACTTCTATCTGCAACTTCTATCTTCTTATTTCTTTTATGCTCCAAAATCTATGTTGCCTCTCTTTTTTTGCTCGCACTCTCTCTAGGCCTATCATTTTTTTACTCCCTCTGGAGATATAGGTTCCCTGGGAATTTGCACATTCTGTCCATTCTACTGAAATCTCTTCCTCACTTCCTAAGTTTCTAGGGTAGTAACATAGGAGAAGGACTGGACATGTCTTACGCAGGCAGGCTTCCGATTTTCCTCATCAGGCAATGATGATGTTGTGCAAAAGAAAAGGTGCAGAAGATTTTTCCTGTTGTCCTAGAATGCAATAAAATATTAGTAGGCGAAAAGAAGAAATATGAAAATGCAGGGCTCATGTTGCAAGGCTAAGGATTGACTAAGAGTCACTGATAGTACTTCTTTAGGTAGGAGGCATTGACAGGCTATGATTGCTCTCTATGGTCCATGCCATCAAGAATGATTGCACCTCCTGACAGGGCCTCCTTAACCACAAAAGGTCCACGCCAGTTAGGCCTAAATTTTCCCCGTGCATCGGGTAAATGAATGGCACGCAAAACCAAGTCTCCTGGTTCAAAGCTTCTAGGACGGACTTTCTTCTGATATGCCCGGGCCATTCTCTTCTGGTAGCATTGGGCATGATGCAGAGCTTGTAATCTATGTTCCTCAATTAGATCTAGCTGAACACAGCGATCTTGTATCCACTCTGCTTCTTCTAATTCTACCTCCTTCAAGATCCTTAACGATGGAATCTCGACTTCAAAGGGAAGGACCACCTCCATGCCATACACCAAAGAGTAAGGTGTTGCTCCTGTTGACGTCCGGATGGAGGTCATGTAGGCCCATAATGCATAAGGCAGCTTCTCATGCCAATCTTTATGAGTCTCGGCCATCTTCTTCAAGATTTTCACCAGATTCTTATTAGCTGACTCTACTGCCCCATTCATCTACGGTCAATAGGGGGAGGATCTATGATGCCTGATCTTGCAACTCTAGAGGAAATCTTCAACTCTCTTTGCTATGAAATTAGTTTCGTTATCTGAAATGATAGCAATTGGAACTCCATATCTGGCGACAATATTATTCTTTATGAACTTTTCTGTAATGGCTGTTGTGACTGTTTTGTATGATGCCACCCTGACCCATTTTGTGAAATAATCCATGGCTACCAGGATGTAACGGTGCCCATTGGATGCAGCAGGATGAATGGCCCCGATAACATCAATTCCCCAAGTAGAAAATAGCCAGGGTGATGACATGCTATGTAATTGTTGCAGGGGAGCATGTATAAAATTGCCATGTATCTGGTAGTTATGGCATCTTCTAACAAACTGGCAGCAGTTCGTTTCTATAGTGGACCAGAAATACCCTTGCAACATAATTTTCTTGGCTAAAAGAACCTCATTCATATGTGGGCCGCAAGTGCCTGCGTGGACTTTCAACATTAGCATATCCGCCTCCTTTTTATCTACACACCTGAGAAGTATCTGGTTATAAGACCTTCTATATAGCTGCCCGACCCTGAGCACATATTTAGATGCTAACCGTGTCAAGGTCTTCTTATCTGAAGTAGAAATACCTGGTGGGAAGCTGCCAGACTCCAGAAAAGCTTTAACATCACTATACCATGGCAATTCAGCAGATAATGGTGCCTCTTGGATATACATACAATGTGCTGGTTGTTCAAAGCATGTGACTGAAATGTCTATAGCCCGTGCCTCTGGGAGTGATAACCATGATGCCAGAGTTGCCAGAGCGTCTGCATATGCATTCTTGGCTCGCTTCATGAACGAAAATTTGACATCTTCAAATTCTTCAGTCAATTTCAGCAAATGTTCATGATATAGTACGAACTTCTGGTCCTTTGTCTTCCAATCACCATTGACTTGTGAAATAACCAGCATTGTGTCACCAAATACGTGGAGTTCTCGGGCGCCTTGGTCCCTTGCTACTTGTAAACCTAAAATGCAGGCCTCATATTCAGCTTCGTTATTGGTGCATTCGAAAGTCAGCTTCCTCGCAAAGGGAATAAGCTGTCCGTGTGGCGTTGCTAGAACTGCACCGATGCCTCTTCCTCGTTTATTGACTGCACCATCGAAGTACAGACACCACTGATGCTCATTCTGAGGTCCTTCCAGCTCCCCCCCACCCATTGCAAACAATATATCTTCATCTAGGAACTGAGTTTGTAAAGGCTGATATTCTGGCAAAGGTAAGTCGGCTAGGTGGTCTGCCATGGCTTGTCCCTTCATGGATTTCTGTGTGACAAAAGTGATATCATATAGGGATAACATCACCTGCCACTTGACACATCTGCCCACTAAAGCTGGCTTCTGGAACAGATATTTAATAGGGTCATGCCGACACAACAACAATACTGGATATGCCATCATATAATGCCGGAGGCGCTGCGTGGCCCACACCAGAGATAAGCAAACTTTCTCTATTGGGCTGTATTTAACCTCGCAGTCATTGAACTTTTTGCTGAGGTAGTAGATAGCCTTCTCTTTACGCCCAGATTCATCATGCTGACCCAGAACTGCGCCCATAGAATGCTGTGTTGTGGAGAGATATAGTAGCAGAGGGCGTCCTGACGTGGGGGGAACTAAAACTGGGGGCTTCACCAGAAGTTGCTTAATTTTATCGAAGGCCTTTTGACATTCATCATTCCAGCAAGTCTAGGCGTTCTTCCTTAGCAGCTTGAATATGGGTTCACATATAGGCGTAAGCTGTGCAATGAACCTGCTGATATATTGTAGTCGACCTAATAAACCACGAATCTCTTTTTCGGTGGTCGGAGGAGGCATGTCAACAATGGCTCTGGCTTTGTGAGGGTCCACTTCAATTCCCCTCTGAGTGATGATATAACCTAGTAACTTTCCAGAGGATACCCCAAATACACATTTGTTGGGGTTCAGGCAGAGCTTATACTTTCGCAGGTGCTCAAACAACCTTCTCAAGCAGGAGAGATGGTCCTCGGGCTTTTTAGATTTAGCAATCATATCATCCACATATACTTCAACCTCTTGATGCATAAGATCGTGGAATAAAGCTATCATGGCTCTTTGGTATGTTGCACCTGCATTCTTCAACCCAAATGGCATCACTCTGTAGCAGAAGACTCCCCATGGAGTGATGAAAGATGTCTTCTCCATATCTTCTTCAGCCATTCTGATCTGGTTGTATCCGGAAAACCCGTCCATAAAAGACAACATCTTATGCCCTACAGTGTTGTCCACCAAAATGTCAATGTGAGGGAGCGGGAAATCATCTTTGGGGCTAGCTTTGTTAAGGTCTCGATAATCGATGCACATGCGAACCCATCCATCCTTTTTCGGCACTGGCACCACGTTGGTGAGTCATTCAGGATACAGCACGACTTTGAGGAAGTTGACTTTGTGCTGTTTCATAATCTCTTCTTTAAGCTTAAAAAGCCACTGGGGGCGCCATCTACGGAGCTTTTGCTTGACTAACTTTGAATTGGGTATTACTGGCAATGTATGAACTTCCACTTCAATATCTAGTCCCACCATGTCATCATAGCTCCATGCAAAGACATCTACATATTCCTTCAGGAAAGTTATAAACTCTGCCTTTGCTTGTGGTGATAATTTGGCACTGATGCGTGTTTCTTTAATTTCTTCCGCTGTGTCGATATTGATAAGCTCCGTTTCTTCCTCTACATGAAGGTTCGGGCCTTCTGGATCATTGTCATAAAAGGAGGTTTGTGATGGCTCATCTTCATAATCTGCTCCATGGACCTCATCCTCTTCTTCATTAGCAATTAGTTCTGACAGAATTTCTTTTTCAAATGTCGGGTCTGTTATGTCAACTGAGAAGACCTCTTCTGATTCTGCGCCCTGATGGCATTTAAGGACCATCACAGTGACCTTCGTGCTCTTGTATCGACATTGTGCTACTTTATCTGGATGATCTGAGGAACCGGGATCCCCTGCCTCTGATGTTGAATTATTTTTGTTCTTGGATTTTGATTTTTTGACTTTTTTGGTATTTTCTCTTTTTCTGTTAGCTATACAAAATTCTAGTTGCTGGCGGCTGCTTTGCTGTAGATTGGTGAGACTACTGCCTCCTGTCCTTCTCATGCTTGTTTCAAGGATTTGATTCTCACCCTCCAGGTGATGCTTATACTGCCAATACCAGCTAAACCCGCCTCCCGGCTTACAGGAGATTAACTCCAATGATCTAGCATCCCTTCTGTCTGTCTTGTGCAGGACCATAACTGAAACTTGGTCCTGGGGTGGTATTGGTGATTCTGTTGGTGCTGCCGTGGCAACTGCTTTGCCTTTCCTCCTGCCATCATGCTCTGCTATGTCTTCTGCAAGCATATCCAGCTGTTCCTGAAACAAGAGATCCAGATCCCCGATGTCATCATCCGAGTTTGTTTCTTGGGCCACTATCTGGACGGCTGCTCTGTCTGCATGATCTCCTGTTCTATACCCTACTGCTCTAGTCGGCTGTTGCCCTGATATGAATCCTCTAGACAGACCCAAGCTGATGGCGCTGACACTGCATATGAACTGTGGTTCGGATTCATAACGCCTGCGCTAATAAAGTTGGATAAATCTCGTGGAATAATCATCTTGGAAGACTTACCATGGCGTTGTGATCTCTTCCTCTGGCAGCATCGCTCATATCCCAAACCGTCTCGCTCAATCCATTCTTCGGCCTCGATCGGCTCGGTGATTCCTTGGTCATAAAGCCCCAGAGGCGATCCTTTCTCATATCCCCATTTGTGACACAGGTTGTCGACCATCAAACGGGGGTTGCCAGAAGTGGCCAAATGGCCGGCAAGCTCTAAGGGTGGAATGAAATTAACCGGCTCAAACCAGTTAACCCAATAAAGGACATTAGAAGGCTTAGGCTCAAAGTGAATGGTCTGAGGGGCTAGAGCAGAGACAAATTCAACCTTCTCCATGTCTTCTGCCAGGACAACAACGATATTGTCATCCCAGCAAAACTTAATCATACAATGGAGGGTTGAAGGAATGATTTGATGCTTGTGAAGCCAAGGGCGTCCAAACAACAGATTGAAAGTGGGTTCGATATCTACGACGTAGAACTCTACGTCGAAGCGAGCAGGGCCTATAGTCAGGGGAATGATCAGGACTCCAAGTGCATCATGATGCGTATTATCGAAAGCTGTCATCCCTTTCACAGCTGGTGTAATGTCCTCGGACTTGAATCCGATTGCACTTGCTGTGCGCAAGGGGCAGACATTTAGGCCTGCTCCATTATCCACCAATGTGAGAGGGATGCGAAAGTTTTGATATTGCACAGTGATGAACAAGGGAGAATTATGATTGGTGCCAAAGGGAGGTAACTCTAGGCTAGAGAAGGAGATAACCTGAGGTGTCGCTATCATTCCTACCATGATTTCTAGGGTAGCAGGCTCTATGGTTTGGGATACACGAGCTGCCTAAAAAACTCTAAGGAAAGCTTCACTATGCTCAGCTGATGTATGGATTAGGTCCCAAATGGAAATGTCGGCTTTAACCTTCTTAAGCTGGGCAGTAATGTCAGCTGAAGGTTGGCTACTAGTGGTAGGATTGGATGGTGCTATCCTAGGCATAGGTGGTTGAGGAGAATGTGCTTGGAATTGGACAGGGGCTACTGCTACAGGTGCTAGTGACCTAGATGGTTGTGCTTGTAACTGGTTGGGGGTTAAGGTTGAGGGGTTAGGCCTAGCTGTTGGGGGTTTGTATACTCTACCCGATCGTGTCACTTCTGCACACATCCCTGTGGCATAATTGTAAGGAACACGATGCGTGACATGGGTCAGAGTAACAACAACCGGGGGATGGGTTGCTAATTGTACTGATGCGGTTGAAGGGTATGGGCGAGTAGGGGTGTAAACCTGAGGATGCTGGGAGTATTGGTGAGGGTACTGATGGGCCTGAGGATGTGCTGGCTGGCATGGCCAAGATTGGGGCCAGGCAGCTAAGTAGACTGGAGTTGGTGGCTGGGGATATACTACAGGTGGCACCTCAGAGTATTCCGACTCGACAACAGGACAGATCATAAAAATAGATTCATCGGAGTTATGGAGGAAGGAACGATACAACTGGTGGGGAAAAGAGGACGACTCAAGATGAATCAAGTCGGTTGGGCGGATGGGGGAGGAAACAGACTCAGAAGGAGCAGAAGAGAAAGAAGCAGAAGAAACAAAATTGACTCTCGAGGAGCCTGGCGCACCCGGAGATGAATGTTGTGGCAAGGGTTGACTGACTATGCTGGGGTGTGTTGGCTGTGTTGGGGTGGCCACTGGCGTGTGTGCTGGGCTGGTTGCCTGGGTATTAATCACAATGACCTTCTGGTCAATCAAATCCTGGACATCGTCCCTAAGTGTCAAACAATTATCCGTCGAGTGGCCGGCCACCCGATGAAAATTGCAGAACGCATTGGCATTGTACTAGGCTGGCAGCGGATTAGGCGGAGGGCACACCTCAGGCAGCCTCAGCAGGGATGCGACTTTGGGAAATACCATGCTCAAAGACTCCACTAAAGGGGTATAGTGGCGCCTGTCACAGCGTTGTCGCTTCGGCTGTGGATGTGCTAATGGTGGGCGAGTCCTGGCCAGTGGGTTAGGGTATACTGGTGTTGCAGTGGGGGTAATGTGTGATGCAAGCTATGCTCTAGGTGTAGGCGTGGGTGCATAAACTACTTGGCGTTGCGGGGGCAAGCAGACATTTGCCAGAGCAGCAGGGGATCTGATATAAGAAACAGTATTTTTGGAGGGATCCCGCCTCTTGGGTGGGTTGGTGTTGTTGTTATTGTTGTTGTTGTTGTTACTGCTGCTAGGGCCACTACGTGAGGCAGTGGCCTGTTTGGCAAATGCAGAGAGTGCTGGAAAATTGCCGCCGCACAGTGAACTCTCAACACAGGCGCCCGCCCGAAGTAGTGCCGAGAAGGTGGTAACAGGTTGGATGCTAAGCAGAGCCCCGACCGCTGGCTGTGCTCCTCGAATCACGATCTCGATAGAGTCCTCGTTGAAGGGTCTATCCTTGACTTGTGAAGCCAAGGAGCGCCAACGTCCAAGATACTCCCCAAATGTCTCTTGGGGTCTCTGCTTGAGAGCGACTAAGTCCCCCTGCTTGGGGACTAAGTCGAGGTTGAAGGAATATTGTTCCAGGAACGCCTGTGTAAGGTCGTCCCAAGTCCTGATGGTGGCCATGTTGAAGGAAGTGAACCGCTTCAACGTGGGCCCTGTAAAACTCTTTTGGAACAGGCGGATTAACAACCTTTCATCAGCTTGAAGCTGGGCGAGGTCTCTACAATAGGCTTTAAGGTGGGCAATTGGGCAGCCCCTACCATTGTATTTGTCGAATTCCAAGATTTGGAAATTCGAGGGGAGAGTCGCCTTTGGGAAATAACAGAGGTCCCGGAATTGGTAGAACTGGCGGTCCCTGCCTTGCACTTGCCAGAGAGTGCGCTCCAGGTCGTTTACTCTCGCGAGGAGAGCATCTGGGGCTACTGCAGCTGTGGATTGTGCAGTAGAGGCGGGTGCTGCGTACACTGTATGGGTCGCCCCTAAGGGCTCCTCCGGATCCACCATTCCGCCGTCTGGTGCTACAGCAGGATGGCCAGTGTACCTGTGCATGTGTACCGTGTGCTGGGGGACAAAGGATGAACCTTGTGTGTGGTAAAAAGGGGATGATAATGCAGGAGCTGGTGCAACAAGTGGTGCAGAGTGTGGGAGCAAGAGTTGTTGGACCAGGATGGTCTCCGGTACAATGCTCACGGAGGACTGTGCTCCCTCCGGCCTAGGGGGCTGGCCACCAGATAGGAGGGATGCATGCTATGGTGGGTGTTGTGCAAGTGTAACAAAAGGTAGTGTCGACACCCTTATTGCTGGAGAGACAAGGGATAACGAAGGCTGTAGGGGGAGTACAGTGGGTGCAAACTATTGTCCTAAAGCCGATTGCATAGGCAACTTGGGAGTCGGGAAGGACAGAGCTGAAAAGGGCTGGAGTGCCAGAGCCAATCCCTGCAACTGCTGGGTGAGGGCCGACATTTGTTGCAGCTGCGAGGTAACGGGATCGTCGCCGGTGGCTCCAAAGGATGGAGGCAAGACAGGGGAGGAGACAGGAGGCTGAGATCCCAATTGTCCGAACTGGGAGGTGGCTACTACAGAGACAGCCATAGTGGGAGGAGGGGTAGTAAACACATAGCCCTAGGGAGGGAAAGACTCAACTGCTGTAGCCCCAACAGCAGGAGAAGACAAGACAGGTGGTCCCAAAGGCGGGGTAGCCACAGGGACACGGAATTGAGGTGGAGGTCCTCCAGAAGCTAAGGCAAAAGTGGAGGCAGCAGTGATGACTGGAACAGACACAAAGGAAGAGCGTCCCGAGGCGGGGACTTCCTCCTGCACAGTAGAGGAAAGGGACTCGCTGGCATGTTGGGCCATCGTGGATCGCGAGCGTGTAAGGATCGAACTATGGCTGGGAAGGACAGGATGGACCCTAGGACGAGCTATCGTCGGATGTGACGAGTAACTCGGGAGACACGGTCGTGAATAAGGTCGCAAATAGAGTTCGCGAAAGGAAAGATCTTGAGCTCAGGCTAAGGAAACTCACAGACTTGAAATCCTATGCACAAAAACAAACAAGTTAGAAAAGATGCAATGTTTATGGTGGTATGAGATGCAAATGAATGCTTCTAGTATGCACTCTCTCACCAACTAGGGATGTCCTATTAAGTTGTCTACTCCAGGTTCACATAAGGGTGAATAGGTTGTAGGATACTAATG
>JAMKQA010001592.1:0-21171 GCA_024699735.1 Posidonia australis | reverse complement strand
GGTGGGGGGCCCCAATCCAGAGAGCCTCCTGGATCCCTGAGTCCTCTCTCCTCCTCCTCTGGGCCTCCTCGAGCTTCTCCGCTCCTTGGATCGCCGCTCCACCGCTTTGGACAACTCCGCACGAGATCGCCGGAAAACTGCTCTAGTCATGCCGTCGTCGGAGAGGACGACCACTCCAGAGGTGGACCGCGTGCTTCCCACCGCTCCACGCTACTCCGTGCCTCCAGGATCACTCCACCACCTCCCGCGATCACTCCGAATGCCCCAGAATCATGCCCTGACCACTGGAGCGCCGTAGCAACCGAGCTCGCCGGAGATGGACCACCGACGACTAACGAAGCCCCCCTGCTGCTCCATTCATCTCCAGGAGAGGGAAGGGGGTTCCAACCGACGCTCCGAAGCCCTCTGGACCACTGGATTGCAGCGCTGTCGCCTCAAGCACCTCCAACCTCCTCGGGTACGTCGCTGGAGCAGCCTCGACGGCGAGCGAGGTGGGAGGGTTGACCCAGCCATCAAGGTTTCGATCCACTCCATTAGATCCTCCTCTCTTTCCTTCTTCTTGCCTCCCGTGAAGTCTGATCTAAGATCTGACCACGGGAAGGCCTTCTTTGCCCCCTCCGGCAGTCGTCGGCAGTAAGCTCCATCGCTGGCGACCGTCGTTTCTTTTTTTCATTTAAAAAGCAATTTAAAACATTTTATTTGAATAACATACAGAAACTTTGCTTTCCTTGCATTTTGGTCCTTATGGCATTACTTTTAGGTCCTTTTATTGCATATAGGTCATTCAATCATTTTTCTTAAATCTTTCGAATAAAGTTTTAACTGAAAATATTACAGGTTTTACCCTGAACATTTAAAATAATGTTTTTTGAGTTTAAAACTTTAATAAAAGCCCTCCAGAGTTTTTTAAATGTATTTTGTTTCAGGCAAATTGCATAGAAGACCCTGGATTTCCTTGGAATTTTTTCTAACAGTTCATTTTTACTACGAAAATTGCATGTCAGCCCTCATACTTCTCAAAATGTTTCTGAATACTCATTTTTGATGGTTTATTTGCATGTAAGCCCCTGCATTCTTCTGAAATCATCCAAGATGCATGTTTTTGCTGGTTAATTTGCATTTAGACCCCTAGGTTTTATTGAAACTTTCCAAAATGTTCTTTTCTTTGGTTTATTTGCATTTAAACCCCTGGAGTGTTTGAAAACTTTTCTGAAGCATGTTTTTCTCTGGGTAAATTGTATTTTAACCCTCAAACTTTATTGAAATTCTTCTGGATGCTTTATTCTACTGGGTAATTTGCAATTTAGCCCCTGTACTTCATTGATATTACTTTGTTTGCCTGTTTTCAGGGTAAAATGACAATTTTGTCCCTGAAACTTCTTGGATCATTTTTGAGACTTTTTTCTTGCTTTTTTACCCTGATTTTATGTAGAATTGGTTTAAATGCATGTTTAGGTGGTAAAATTGCATTCTGACCCCTAGAGAATTTCATTTTGACTAGGGATGCACATTTGACCCCAGATTTTCTTCATAATTGCATAGAATGTGTTTTCCTAAGTATTTTTTTGATGATTTGGGCTTCCAAACTTCAATTTTCCTCGGAATTTGAGCTTTTTGCACAAAACCCCCTAGACTTCTCATATTTGCATTCACACTTTCATTTTGCATGACTTTTCACATCTTTTTGCACAGATTTTCCCGTCATTTCTTCCCAGTTTTGCGTATATTTTCCTAGCTTGATTTCGGCTTGGTTTTCTCCCTGTTTTCTGTGGTTTTCACTTGTTTTGGTTTTCCATCGCCCGAGGGTGTACAGTAAAAGGCTTGTCAAAGCCGATATTGTCTCCAAATGAGGATTATTTTCCCCTTTTTGATTTTCTCGAATTTATCCTAATTTCTGCTGTTTTGCGAGACACTTTCCGAGAATTTCACGATTTTCACGATTTTCCTCATCGCCCAAGGGCATATAGTAAAGCGGCATTCTCAATGCCTACATTTGACCCTCAGATTAATTTTTTTCCCTTTATTTCATTTCTTCTCTTTGATTTGGCATGTTTTTAGTCATCTTCATGCATGAGCATATAAAATAAGCAAGCATACATTTAGCAGACCATTGACAGTAGGAAACCTAGAAGGACCGAGTTTTCTTGACCGCATAGGGGTGCCTAACCCCTTCCCCATGCATAACCAGAATCCTTACCCTTTCTCTGGCCTGCATTCATTTGTGCGTTGTCCATTAGGCACGGATCACACATGCAAAATGAATTTTGTTTTGTTTCTTGATTTTCTTGTGTGTGTTTTGATTTTCCTCGTCTTTCCCTTAAAAGACTAGGTGGTGACTCCTTTCCTTATCCTTTTTCTCTTCCCTTTGGTGTTTCCGGGTCTTATCTCTTCTTCTGGATTCACCATTTTTGCCGTGACCGTATCGGATCTCCTCGTGTGTTTCCGCACACGGAGTAGCAGGAGAGCCGCGCAAGGGTTCCACCGGCATGGTCACACAGACACAATACTCTGAGTAAGAGACAAACCCTGGTTTGGCAAAGGAAGGATTCTTTATTCATAAAACTCCTTTTTCTGTCAAGTCAAATTATGGGACAATGGTCCTTTCCTTAGAGTACTGGTCACACTCGAGGACAGAAAACACTTGACCACAACGAATTCCATTCATGCATTTTTACATATGTCTATATGGCTAAGGACCACCCATACCTTGCCGACCTAACCTGTCATATGGACCATTCATTGCATATTGTATGTTGACCTTACATTTGCATTTGTCTGCTTGAATCATGCATCCATGCATTTAGGTATCATGCATTGGAAGTGAAGCATGGACGAAGCATTGTTCTTCAAGAATGTTAGAAACCCATAGAACGTGTGATCCTCCTAAAGCCCAATCATGTTCTACCTATCTAGTCAAATATTCTAATCCGAGTAAGCTCTCAAATAGGAAGCCATAAATCACATTTTATCTTTCGATCAGTGCTAGGGTAATTTCCCCATGATCATCCCTTTTCATCTCCTAGTCGGTGCTAGGGTATTGTCCCACGACCATCCTTAGTTTTTTCCCTATTGAAGTGACATCTCTACATGATTGACATGCTCTCGACACTGATTGTGACACAAAGCTTTGAAACTAGCTTGACCCATCTATGATTGAGCCTTCAATATGACGGTAATTTTAAATGAACCACTCTACTGTGTGATTACATCCCGAAATCGAGTTTGTTCCCCTTTTATCTCCTTTTTCTCTCTTGTCCCATCATGGCAGACTGTTTGAGACTGAGTTCCCATTTTCAAGAAATGTTCAATGGCGGATATGATTCTTACCTTGGAGCCAATCTTGTTCCAAGATCACCTCAAAAGAGTGGGCATCTATAGATATCTCAGTTTCGTATTTCCTAAAGTCCATCTAGGATAGGAACATTTGAGGCGCCCCAGATCACATGACTAAGGATCATTGACTTATTTTCCAAATTTTTCATCATTTTCTTTAAAAACATACTTGATTTTACTTGATTCGAGGTTGTTGACTATGGTAGAGCTAACACACTCGAGCTGGTAGTAAGCTTGAGTCCATTGAATGTTTTCGGTGCAAGTTAGTAGCTTTGGCAAAGCTAACACTCTAACCTTACTCAAATTAATGGCAAATTTGAGTACTTTGAACTTAAAGAAGATTTTTTTGGTACCACACCTGTAAGGAATTGTTGAAAAGTGCCAAACCTATAAGTTTGATATTTCATGCAATTGTTGAGTATTTTCCCAACCTGTAAGGAACCTCTGTGGATTTAACATAAAAGAGAGGAGGTAAGATACAAGGGACTAGGCTAGTGCCCTCGAGACAGATGACGAGTCTAGACGCCACTATAGGAGGCAACATAACATGTCGCCACCAATATAGGTAACTAGCATCTGAAGCCACATCACAAAGCGATTGACATCCTAGAATTTTCTCTCTAGATAATTTGTCATCTCGGACTTTAATATGATATATGGGATATTTATAAATATTATCATGATTTTTCCCCTTGACTATTCTAATTTCTAGGATTTTCTACATACTTAAATATTTATGGAATGTCATGTAAATCTTTATCAATGCTGGATAATTCTGGAAATTTCTAGAGGAGTGGATGACGTTGGGTTTAATATTATGTGATTTTATCTTGATTGAAAACTAGATATAATATTGGTTATTGCTTTTCAAATGTTGTAACTATATTTAATTTAAAGATAATTTCAACATGTGCTAAAATTCTAAAAATCCAATTTGTTATGAGGGTGGACTGAGTCAAAGATATCTTTTACATAATTTTCAAAATTATAAAAGATATTATTTTAAATTAGATCATTTGATGTTGAATTTGGATGAAAATCTTGATTTTAAATTAAATATTTTCTAGAATATTCCTCTCGTAATGAATGAATTTTAAATTTGGAGAATAGGTCACATGTCGTTCCTATATATTAGATTAATTGATTTTGGATTTTATTTTTAAAAATAAAAATATTTGTGTCTCAGTGCCACATGTAGTGGCAACTAGGTTGTAAAAGATATTTTGTCCATTTTTCCACTCCAAGAAAATGGAATATTTGATCCTGTTGCTGATGCATTCAGTGACTAATATAAATATCTCATTTTTAACTTAGAATTTAAATTTTAATTCAAATCTAATATCTAGATCTTTATTTCCACTCATCCTTGACTAGATCTTACGTCCTGGTGCCTCTAAATTGACCCCTAGACTTTAAGATCTGGGAGGCCTTTTGAAATGAGAGACAGGTTGCCTAGAGAGGAAAGACCTTAGATAAAGCCCTACCGAAATCTCGTGAGAACCTAGGTCAATAAAGATTCAATTAATCCAAAGTCAAAGTGTACCTATAGAGCTCCATCCGTGCCTCTACTTTCTCATCCATTCCACAGCATACGAGGGTGAAAGGAGTATTCTTCTAATTATTGAATTTTTTAAACATAAATTCATTACATGACATAAATTAGCCCATGGCATATGCATGCGGGGACAACCTCCTGGTAAGTATTAGTTGTACTTGTTTATATTATTTGTTATCTTTATGATATTGTTTACTATGCCTAGGCCTTATCTGGATTTTTGTTTTTTGTTGCCTATTTTGAAGGGAAGGAAGATCACATAGTACGAGGACGCCGTTGGGCAACATCCTGCCGCTGATCCAGTGAACTAAGAACCTGCATCAATCTATCATTATCTCCTATAGGCGTCTTGTTAGTCGGCATAGCAAAAGACGAGTGGCGATCACAAAAGATGTCATAGTGAGTAAACATGATGATGATCTTCATCAACACCTCCATTTCCGTATCCACAATAACCAATAAAACTTGCTTCACATTAAGTGAAACTACTTAATGAGGATAAAGAAACACTTCTAAAGGCTCTTAGCAAGTGTTTATGTGTTCCTATTATTATTGTTAAAGTTTATTAACATCAAAAAGAGTATAGTTCATCTACTTTATCTCATTTTTGGTTCTTATAATAAAAATTTCTTCTACTTACCATACATTTATCTTTGATCCAAAAATATAACATAAAATACAAAGTGCTAAAATGAAGAGATGTAACAACTAAGATTTTAGGTGGTATTTTAAGCTAGATATTTAATCTAGAATTTAGGTGTGGTAGACACAGAATATAATGCGTCTTATGTTAGATGTAAAAAATCCCATGTCTTACACAAGGAATATTGGTTTCTGGACATTTTGGAGTATTAAACAGTAATATTCTTGCATCTTATGTTGGACACAAATAAGCCTATGCTTAACACTTGTGAATCTCATTGTTAGATGCAAAGATGTATGCATCTTATGTAAGATGCTTGGACAGTTGTTTATAATGCCCTGAGTTGTATCCAAAAGCTTCAGCTGCTTATATAAGTGCATGGTGGTAACTTTCCTAGGAAAATTTCTTCCCTTCTTCCTTTCCTTCATCCCTGGTTTGGCAAGAGTGGCTCTAGACATCTTGCTTAGCCAAAGGGAGCATGGAGAAAGCATGCTACAACCATGGAGAAGAGGCACTACTAGAAAAATAGGAAATCACGTGGACAGACGTCCTTGCAATGTCTTTGCTAATGGCATTCGAGAGGACATTGTGAAGGTCCTCGCAAAATATTTACATGTTAAAAGACAATTATGAACAAATTTTCTAGTGAAGTCCTTGTGAGAAAAATTATGAGGACTTAGTGAGGATAAAAAGTCCTCACAATGTTTTTTCTATTAATCACAATTTCCTTGCAATGTACACATTATGTCTTCGGAGAAATTAAAAAAACAAAAAAATAATAAATTGTGAGGACTTCATGAGGACATTGTCCTTGTGAAGTCCTCGTGAGCTATAAAAAAATTTAAAATTTCTTGTTAGGCTCGGATGGTGCCAATAGGTATTAAAATTTCCTATTAGGAAGCTTAAGAACTATTTAAAATGACATGAAATTGTTGACAATAGGTATTAAACTACATAAAAACTGATGACAATAGAAAGCTTCAAAACGACTTAAAATGGAATGAAATTGTTGGCAATAGGTATAAAGCATAAAAAAAACTATCCTCCTATTGTTTAACGCATTTGAACTACAATGGACATGACATTAACAATATAAGGTTTATGATGATCGTATCAAAAGTTGAACTATCGTTCCAATTTGGCCATGTGCATAAAAATTTCAAATTTTCCAATAATCCAATGTGCAATTGTTGTGCTTTTCTAATTGCAAGTGGCCACATATAGCAAGCCACTTACTTGGAATAAGTAGAGCATTAATGAAGTAGCATTCAGGCTCCATTGTTATAACCTATAGTAAACGTATCGTTGAACTTCAAATATTCTTTGAGCATATTCTATTGAAATAATTCATAGGCATCAAAGCAAACTTGTATAAGCTACAGTTGCCAACAACAAGAGAATTACATGCAACTATTTAAGAGACAATCAAGCTAAATACTACTTTCATTTAACATACTTTGATTACAATCTCTAGGAAACCAGAGTTGACATGCAATTTTGCCATTAGGTCTGAAACTTCAAACTTAATCTGAGGAAGCTTTAGGCTTGTCTTAGGATTTTTTCCTTTTGAAAAATGTAAATGCATTCAAATGTTACTTAGTAATGACCACTATTGATAATATTAGTTAACAGGACTTGCTAATTTGTAAGTCACAATCCAATAGCTATACAAGTCAACAAGCTAATGAATTTCACTAAAACAATTTCATCCTAAAAAAATGTATTACCCACAGAAACTGGCACTCACCATTCCCTCTTGTAGTTCTCTATTTGTTTGCAAAGAACTTAAGCCAGATTCCTTTGGTCTTTCCAATCCCTAAAATATTGTAAAAATCACAACACTAGAACAACAAACAAAATTAAAGAAGTTGAATTACAACAAAGGTGATGATATTTGAAACTGTGAAAATGATTTATCCAACTGGTGCATGAGTATATCTCTATAATGGATTGTCTCAATATAAGAAGAAGATAGCCTACTGACATCTCTTGCTTAAAAAAAGATCAAAAATCATTAGATTTGAAATGAGAATAAGATGCACTAGTGCAAGTGTTTAGGGTTCAAAAAGAAGTTTCATATTTTGGTTGCATAATAGAGATCAATTGTATCATATGTAAGCACCTATCAAATGAGATGTGTGATGCCACCCAACCGAATAATGCCTGATAATTTGTAGTAATGTACTTGTTGCCATCTCATTACCTTGCATCCGTTGACATGTAATCCTTTTGTAGACTATGTAGCATGTACATAATAAGTTACGCTTATTATTTCTGCAACATGTTACCTCATTTGTAATTTTTTTTGTTTTACAGACATCTTTAACAAAACATTTATACAACAAAATAGGTCTGCTCATGGTTCTTTAATTTGAAGTAAATGATATTGACTTTTTTTCCAGAGTTGGCATCATTGTAAACCAAGTCATTTACCATATTTTTGGTTTAGAATAGAAATCAAATATTAACATTATGAAACTTGTCTATTATTTACTATCAAATTAAGAACCTATTTGAGTTCATGGTCCTTGCATTGGACTTATAATGTAAGGAGTTGTGTATAGATTATGCTCTACTACTTAACATTGTTCTGGTGATTCATGTTTTTGACAGGGAGTGGTGTATAGATTATGCTCTACTACTTAACATTGTTCAGGTGATTCATGTTTTTGACTGTCAGTTTCCAAGCATGTCATTGTTCCAACAAAATCAATGCCAGGCATTTTAGAAATTTATTCCTTATGTTATTGCAACTACATTTCAGGTGATGCATTATTTACTAATGATGGAGGCACTGCCAGAATAATCTTAAGATGTTTATTATTATTTTTAGAATAATCCTAAAAAAAAGATTGGCACATACATGAAATGAGAATGAAAAAATGCTCATAAATTAGACATAAATTAAGTATCATAATCAACAGTCCTTCAAGTAACCCTTGGGATTATTGGTGTCAATTCCAAGAAAGTGACCTTGACCATGAGGCAAGAAAACAACACCCAATCTTTTAGTCATCATCTCATTAATAACTAGCATAAGACAAAATAAACCTTCATAACAAATTCTTTCAATAATTGTACAAATAAATACGACCATTTCCAATACACTGTCACTTGCCCTAGAATGATTATCCCAATTTTCATTAACTCAAGAATAACTCTCTCTGCTAGTCTAAAGTCAAATCCATCATCAGTACTAAATATAATGGTAAGACAAAAATGAAATCATATATAATGAGTTACCCTTACTAAAATAGTGTGATTACTATGACATTAACAACATTCAAAGTAACACATACTAAGTAAACTACTATAAAACCTAAAAAAATACTGGAAGTAAACAAAGCAATGGGACTGATGAAACAACTCTATTCAACATTAATTAATAAGAATGAAAATGCATAAGGTATTTAAAAATAATTACAAGATCTACAGATTTTATGTTAGATGGCAAATAATTTTTTTATTTGTTTAATGTCATGATGTTATTTAGATCAACACACTGAAATGTCATCTCATTTATTTAGTTTTTAACAAAGTTGTGGATTAGAATTGGAAAATATTTGCTCATGCTAAAACATATCATCTAATTTCAGAAAAGAAAATGAGATGTTTGAATTTTTCAAGTTGTAGACACCCCACCCCGATTTTGAGGCGGCCCATTGGTGGATCCAGAGGCGATGACTTCAGGCTTCCAAATGCATCAAACCAACCAAGAACCATAGCACATTTGGATAGCACACCCATTTGGCGTACCTAACTGGCGCACCTAGCAGGCACACCTAATCGACGTACATAGCTGGCGCACCTGACTGTTGGAAAAATAATATTATCTATTTATTTTGATGATAACAATATGGACTTTATGAATATTTTCAATCGTGTAAGAATGCTCTCAAGGACAGACATGAAGAAACAAGACAAGGCATACAAGGCATACTTCAGAGAAAATGACTAGAAGATATGAAGAAATGCAAAAGATGGACTCATCGGGCAAAATTGTCATTTTCATTGTATTACATGAATTGATGTAATTCTTTATTATCTTTCTTGATGTAATTTCTAGGAATGTAATGATCTCCCATCATAAGTCATTATCCTAGAAAGTTAGGAATACCCTTAAAAACATTGAAGAAAAAAATGTTGAGTCAAGATCGAAAATAGCATACCGAATTCCTTCGACATACCGAAAATAGAAATGAATATAAAATTAGGGTTAACGGCTAACAAAATCTGAACGGACTGTGCTAAACAGTTTTCAGTCAACCGAATTTATTTAGCATATCGAATTGCTCGACTATTGCAGATTTCGGTCGACCGAAGAATTTCGATGTACCAAATCATCTATCAGTTGGCAAAAGATTTCCTAGTCGTTAGACACACTTAGAGTTAAGCTTAACACTATAAATCATGGTCTAATGACACCTTAGAAGATATAGAAAGCATCCATCACTATCATACTACTAGTGTTGCAAGTATTGAGCTAAATTCCTATTCTTTACATCCTCCCTAGCCATCTTAAGCTTCCTTTCTCACTTCATCAAGCTTGGCAAGTGTTGGGAGATCATAAGAGTATTGTAAAAGTTACTGTTGTCAAGTTGAGTTGAGTTCTTCTTTGGGTGAGAGAAGGGATCATCGGTTGTGGCACAAGTATGGTAATTGTTACTTGTAATCTTGTGATATTAAGTAAGAGAGAAAATCTCAAGTGGGGAACTTGAGGAGTGGACTAGGCTGGGATTGGTTGAACCACTATAAATCACTAAGTACTTTCTATTGTTATTTATCTTCATTTCGTGATTGCATCTACTTCTTATTATAACTTGCCTAAGGAAAATTAAAATTGGACAATAAGATAAAAAATCTCTATTCACCCCTCCTCTAGAGAAGCCTAAGTATCCTACACTGACTGGCACACTAATCTGACGCACCAATCAGGCGCAACTCACAGGCACATGCTAGTGGCACACAACCACGATTTCCAGGTCACCAGCCACTGTAATCAGTCACTCTTCCCCTCCACAACCGGCGATCCAACTATCGACAGCCTTTGAGGTTGACAGCGTTGATTCCTCCATCAGCATAAATCCTGGCGCGATCTCTGACCAAGCCCTAATAGCCCCTCGAGCCCATGCACTAGCATATAAAGGAAGCCACGAAAGACTTTTGGGGGGACTAGTGGAAAAAAAACAGAGAATTTGACCTCCACAGCCAGTCTCGTCGAGCAATCCTTGACAACCAGAACTTCTGTATCTTGGTAATTCTCTTTCTCCAAATCTTTAATAGCCCATCTTTAGTCTTGTTCTTTGTGTTTTTGGTCCAATCTCCCTAATTCTCCGGTGGTGGGTGCAACCCACTAGAAGGACCGAGGCCCATGGCCTCTCGGTTGGGATGAGAACCTAGCATCTCTCCCCATCTCCCTCGTCCTCCTCCTTAAGCCTCCATCACTCAGGAGAGGATTCCCAAGCCAATAGTGGCTAGTAGTGCACTATTGACTGCCTCCTCCGCTGCGGAACCCACCAAGTGGGTGGAGCCTTCTAGTCGTACCCGCTTCAAGCCACCGCTTCAAGAAGCCCCGCCGCATTGCCACAAAGCCCCCAACATCTCCACACCATCGTCATAGCCCCTGGAACGATGCCCCTTCCTCTGTCATGTCCATTGTCAGCACAGGAGGTGGGTAGAGCCTTCCGAGTGTCCCCAACCTCCACTGACACCTCTAGAGTGTCCACTATACCACCCCGATGCTTCCACGCTCGCCGCCACGCCATCCCAACAACAGAACTGCCGCCCGCGACCTCTGGACAGCCCCTCGTCAGAGTGTGAGGTGGGGAGAGCATCCCAACCTTCTCTGGCCTTACCCGACACCTCAACAATGCTCGTCGTGCCTCCGTCAAGCTATTCCGATCATCACCCGTCATCCTTCACCGCTGTGCCACCATCGGTCCATCGTTAGAGCTCACGTCGGAGTGAAGACGCCGGCGATCCGTCGGTGATTTTAAATGCCCCTGTTTAGAGGTAAGTCCTTGACTTTCATATTTGTTACATTTAGATCCTTAGGTTTTATTACATCTAGGTCCTTAGGTTCATTTTTGTTACATTTAGGTACTAAGAATCACTCATCTGGTGCACATAAATGCCGCACCTTAGTGGTGCACAGAATTGGTGCACCTGTTTGGCCCACGAAACAAGCGTCCCTGCCAGTTTCAGTGCACAAATAGTGTATAGGACCTTAGGTTTATTTTCATCACACTTAAGTCCTTGAGTTTTCATTGCATATAGGTCCTACTTTCCTTGCATCTAGGTCCCTAAGATCACTTTTTCTTTACACCTAGGTCCTTAGATCTTTTTTTTTATTGCATTTCAATCCCTTACTTTATGATGTTGTAACATGTGAGCCCTGGTTCTGTGTCTTGTGATTTTCTCGTGCTTTTGCATCTCGGACCCTACAGTTTTCATTTTGTTATGCATGGGCTACTCATTTTGCATTTGAGGTCTTAGATTTCCATGTGTATATTTTTGCACTTTAGCCCTTGTATTTGTTTTCCTTATGCATGATAGGTCATTTTGCATCTTAACCCTTTCATTTATCCACTTTATCACATCCTATGGATATTTTGCATTTAGGAAACTGCATTAGCCAGCCTTATCACAGTATCTGGTCATTTTGCACTTATGACCCTGGCTTAACCTGTCATCCAGTATCAGGTATACCTACATGTTTTTACCTCACATTTGCACATTTTCTGAGGTTTTTCAGTCTTCCAATCGCATACATTAGAGCAATGACGATTATTGCCTGCTGTTTCTTGTGGACCAAATCTAGTTCCTAGGATGCTTTTGAGCATCCTAGGAGCATGTTTTGGTTTTTCCTCGCATTTCGGTTCTGTTTTCGCACACATTTTTCAAAATTGCATAGCATAAGCATCATTGCCCCTGGGTGAACATTAATTGGCAATCAAGCCCACATATCCACACAAAGCGAGTAAGAAGTCTAGAAAGACCGACTCGTCGGGCGTGTGGGGGTGCCTAACACCTTCCCCACGTGTAACAGGAGTCCTTACCCTTTCTCTGGCCCACGACGACCATTGTGTCCCATTCCTTGGCACAGAATCATATTTTCGAAGCTCACTTGATTTTCCAACATACTTTTGCATCCGGATTTCCTCCTCTTTCCAATCAAAAGACTAGGTGGTGACTCTAATTTTGTCTTATCTTGGGCCTCCGCCTTTTGGCATGGTTGTGGCCTTCTCCCTTGGCACTTTCTGCGTCGATTCCTTGGCAGGCATGGTCACAGAACTAGCGACTCCACTGGGGATTCTAGACTCCAGCTTTCGTTTCTGCTTTCTTGCTTGTTTGTTTGGTTAGTTTCCTTGATTTCCTTGCTTATCCATGCTTGATTACTTTTTTGATGCTATACATGCCTTTTTATTAGTGGATGCTTTTATTTTACACACATATGCTATGACACTACACACGCACATGCTTCCTACCTTTTGACATGCTGCTAGTTGTTCTCTTTTTCGCAAATCATGATCACATTATACCTGTACAAGCCATGATCTTGCCTTTTGATGTGATGCGTGATGTTTGCATGCTATGTTTGGAGGTTTTCTTCCATTTTCTCCAGTTGCCATGCCTAGGAGATTAGAAACATGTGTGCTTTCCCCTCTTGGTTAACTTTAAAACATGCACAAGTAAAAGCAATAACTAGGCAAAACTAGAGACTTTCATCCAATCTTCCCCTCTGGTTAATCAAATCATGACAAGTAAAAAACACCAAGCATAATCGCATGAACGATCATATAAGAGCATGCATTCTTCTCATCTCTGAGTCCTACCTATTAGTTTGCAAAGGAAAGTCCCCTATATCTCATTCTATAGCTTTGGTGTGGGATGAGGTGTCGGTCTGTCCCCCCTCGTCCGAGGTCATGTCAATGTTAGTAGAAGGTATAGCCCATGCTTTGGCAGGGTCGAGGCTACAAACGCACCACCTGTTCACTGCTTAAGCTTTGGCTAGGATTTAGAACAGGCACCTTAGTTTCTAGCCTGAGTTGAAGACCCATTTACTCACGTGTGATCCCAAAGTAGGCAGCCTAGTAGGACACACAAGATTGGTGAGAGAAAGCATAATAAATGCATTCATGCAAACCCATGTGTGATCCCAAAGTAGGCAGCCTGGTAGGACACACAAGATTGGTGAGAGAAAGCATAATAGATGCATTCATTTGCATGAATGCCATTCACGCCACATTAATAATGACATTTTATTGTTGGTTTTAACACCAGTAATTTTCTTTTTTTCTAGGGTAGAGTGTGATTTCCCTAGCTAGTGCTTGAATGTTCTTGCCTATGATTTGCCTGTTTGCGACACTTTGTTCTTGATCATCTTTTCTCGGGTTATTCGTCACTTTGACGATAGCTCGTCCTAGGATTCACCCTCTCATTTCCCACTATTGTCCCATTCGCACCCGTTCTCAGTCAACCATGGCCCAACGCAACAGTGAGCCTCTCCCCACCACTGTTGCTTAGGACGACACTCCACTTTCAGTCCCTCCTACCCTTATTATGACTTCAGTTGTTCACTCTGTCCCCTTTGTGCATGATGTTCCAATGCATAGAGGCTCTGTCCCCTACACCATAGGGTAACCACCCACCTTGGCCGGTCTGGAGCTAGGCACAGGTCTGTCTCAGTGACCACTGTTTGGGTTCCAGACGTATCACTGACGGCCTCGCTCCCTAAGGGCCCTTTCTCTTTTAGCACTCAGCCCACTGTAGCACATCCTTTGCAGGGTCTCTACCTCCAAGCCAGTCTGTACCTGTTCTGACTTTGACATCCAGTCCTTTGACTGTGCCACCCCTCACTATCCTTGAGGGATCTCCTTCCGGACAAGTAGAATATCTGTTGGCCCTCGCCCAGAAGATCGAGGGCATGGCCTTCGCTTAGAAGATCGAAGGCATGGCCTTTGCTATCTAGTCTGCTATGGACTCCACCGTTCCTGAGGTTCCCTAGCAGCCTACTCTGGTGTTTAAGGTATCACCTTCTGCACCACCACCTTAGCCCTCACCCTAGCTCCACACTGTACTAGCGTTATGGGTGATGCCACTATCTCATTCACAAACTCCCCACCTCACCGCACAACATTCTACTCAAGCATCTAGTGGCCAGCCCCTCGGGTTGGCTAGACTACAGCATCCATAGAGCCTGCAGCCTGGGGCTGTACCACTGCAGCAATTGCAACTCCAGCATTCAACATCCACTGCTACACAGCATTCTGCTCATCCTCCTCCCACACATCATTATGTTAAGGCACCCTCATTCCCACAACCACATTCAACACTCATGCATGGAGGCGACTTCCAACCCTACGGATTTCGAGACCACTGCTATTTCCTAGGGGCTATACTTCCACCGCATTTCCAAATCCTGGATTTTGAAAAGTATAACAGTAAGGGTTGCCCCATTTCACACCTTAGGGCATATTGCGAAGACCTCACTCAGCTCCAAACTGACAAGAAGTTATTGATTTGCCTTTTCCAAAAGAGTCTCACCGACCTAGCCCTCAAATGGTTCACATCACTTGACATGGGCTCGATCAAGACTTGGAATGACCTCTCACAGGCGTTCATGGACCAATATGCTTTAAATCTCACGATAGAGACCCCATGAGCCATTTGGGGAATACGTCGGCCACTGGTGCGCCCTAGCATTTCAAGTGAGAGATAGACCCTCTGATGAGGAATCTATCGAAATCGTTATTCGAGGTGTGCGGTCGGATATTGGGGTTCTATTGAGCATTCAGCCTGTCACCACCTTTGCATCTTTGATTCAGGCAAGTGCACGTGTAGAGAGCGCCCTTCGCAGCGGAAGCTTTCCTACACTCGACACCTTTGCCAAGAAAGCCACTTCTCCTGATCACCATGCTAGCAGCAGCACTTGTAATGGTGCTGGCACCAATTACCTTAGGAGGAAAGATCCTCCCAAGCTTGCCATCACATATGTTGGGTCTCCCACCATGCCCGTCAATGTGGTGAACCAACCAAACCCAAGTCAATTAGTCAATGCACCTACACTTAGGACACCGCGCACGCCACAGATCACCACCACCACCCAACTAGTGTACTCTACAGCACCGATCCGGCAAAGACCCCACCTAGGGCAAAGGCGGCCTCAACGTACTACATGATAGTACACCCTACTTGTTGAGCCATTGAGTGCCGTCCTCCCCAAGGTGGTATCACTCCTGAACCTTCCAGATGTCTACCGCCCGTCGAACCCTCTTCTGGCATGGTACAACACGAACCTGCACTGCAATTTCCATCACTACGAAAGCCATTCGATAGATAATTGCTTGGCTCTTCAGAATGCCATTCAGGACTTGATTGACCTCAAGGTCATCATCATTGATGCCCAGGAAGCACACACTACACCAACACCACCTCCCCCACATGCACAAGCACCATCTGCTTATCCCAACATTGTCAGCCAGCCCATGCCTGCACATAACGACTCGGCGGGTGCTGGGAGCTCAGGAATCCATTTCCTTTCTACTTCTGGGTCCACAACATCCATGGTGGACCCCTCCAATCGGATCCATACTGTTGATGAGCCATTCCCTACCCGTCTATATCGTTTGAGTCGTGATGGTCTTGAGTCAGCAGTCCACATGATACGGTTGACTGCGAAGGTGAAACGTACTACTGCACCGTCGACCACGCACTTTGAGGCACCCATTTGCTTGCTAGCCTGACCCTCTCCTATTCATCCTATCCAGCCAGATCACCTCTTAGTCAGCCTAGTATCGGCACCGCTAGAACTGGCAGCACATACCCCTTTGGTCGTCAACCTGACGAGGGACACTCACTGCGTACCCTATGATTATGCTGTAAAGATGTGCGCAAAGGTCACCAGGTCAGGGAGGGTATATAAGTTGCCAGTTCCAGTGGCCCAGCCTGATCGTTCAGCCTCTTCCCTTCACCAGCCAGCTGCTCAACCCTCTAAGATGGCCCCTTATTCAGTCTTACCACTTCTACCGGGCAAAGGCAGTCCTCTACCGATATCACGTCTCAACTGAAGAAGGTTAAGGCTGACATCTCCATTTGGGATCGCATCTATACTTCATCTGAACATTGACAGGCCTTCCTTAGGGTCTTTTAGGCTACTGACGTCTCCCCCACCATAGAGTCATTCGCTCCGGAAAATATGGTGGGCATAATCGCAGAGCCTCATGTCATTTCTTTCTCAAGCGAAGAGTTGCCTCCCACAGGAGTCAATCATTACCAGCCCCTATTTATTACAGTGCAATATCAGAGCTTCAGAATTCCTCTCACCCTAGTTGATAATGGTGTTGGCCTAAACGTCTGCCCTTTGCGCATAGCAAATAAAATCAGATCCAAAGCCGAGGATATCATACCAACCACAAAGGGAATGACGGATTTTGATAACACGCATCACGATGCACTAAGGATGCTGGTTATTCCTCTCACCATAGGGCCTATAGTCTTCGATGTCGAGTTCTATGTTGTGGATCTGGAGTCTAATTTCAATCTCTTGCTTAGACACCCTTGGTTGCACATGCATCAGGTGATCCCCTTGACCTTCCAATGTATGGTTATATTCCACTAGGGTAACGACATAGTTGTCGTCACGGCGGAAGATTTCGACAAAGAAAAGGTCAAGTTGGTCTCCGCTGTCCCACTTCAAACCGTTAATTTTAACCCCAAGCCATCTGATGTGATGTTTCGAGTCAATCATTTTGAACCAGTCAATTACATTCCAGCTCTTGAGCATGTCAGTCACCTGACCATTCGCAGTAATCCCCTTCAGATGATCAAAAACGTGTGTCGCAAATGGAGATATAAGAAAGGAACACCACTCGAGTGACACAACCAGAGAATCTCCAAGCCCATCTAGGCAAAAGAAAGGCAAGAGTTTGAGGGACTAGGCTACGAGTGGCAGCCGCACAAAGATGGATATTCACACGCTAGGAGGTACAAGAAGGACCTCACTAACTTTGTTAATGTAGGGATACTTGATCTCAATCAGAGCTAGGCCACTGTAGAGAAGGACCGACATCAGATTATGCAGCCACAACCTCAATTGCCTATAGTCACATTGGCAACATTAGTCGCTACTCCAATAACGAGCCTCACAGCAATAGTCTTACAAGCAATCGCGTCAGTAGATCAATCAAAGCAGTTAGCCAATCTTGGACATCAGTTACAATAGCCTCATAGTCCAGATAAGTCGGTGACAGAGCAGAGTACAATCTTGTATCCTGATTGCACCTCTGAAGAAGACAAGCCAATTAGCAGAACAATTCAGTTGAGCGACCAAGCCAGTGATTTGGAGTTGTTGTTTCAAGAACAGTTGTCAGTATGGGCCGAAGACGCAGCCGAACATCAGAGGCTGAGGAAAGCAAAGGCCAAAGTCTCAAGATCATAGCCAACAACCCTCCATCAGCAGCCAGACCACTCATCCATCATGGTCTTGGCCAAGTCACAACCAGAACCCACTAGACCATTAGAGTTAATCTCTTTGCAGGAGGGAGGCAGGTCTAGATGGTACACACAACAGAAACCTCACCTTAAGCAAGGTGAGGGTAAAAAAAAAAACCTTAAGCTAGGCTCAGGAGGAAAGTCAGATGGCATCATTCCTAGTAGTCAACAGTAGGCAGCCGTCAGTCAATAGCACCCCTTGTACATATTGCAGAAAATACAAAAAAAACCCAGAAACCCCAGAAAAACCAAAAAAATCAGAAAACTCAAAAAATCAAAAAATAGCATCAGTAGTAAAAGAAACAGATCAACTCAGCCAGTCAGTAGACCCCATAGTTGTAGAATCTGAGGTCACACAGTGCAAATATAAGGACACCATGGTCAGTGTGACCATTATGAAGAACCATCAGGGGTAGAAATCAGAGCACATCCTCTCCTTTGACGTCACTGATCCGATTTTCAAAGAAAAAATCCTATCAGAGCTCATTACTTTGGAAAAAGAGGATGTTGACATGGATGAAAATAGTGAAACACTTGAATTCCAGCCCCACGACAATGATTCAGAGGGGTCAAATATGCATGTCAAAGAAGAAACCGAACGGGTCAACATTAACATAATAGAGGATGTCAAAGAGGTACTCATCAGTGCTAAGTTGTCACCATAGGCTAGGGTAGACTTCATAGTATTTTTGAAAGAATACATAGATGTCTTCGCATGGGGCTACGACGACATGGTCGGTCTGGATGACGAAGTGGTGGTACACACATTATCTCTAAAGCCTAATGAGAGGCCAGTCAAGTAGAAACTCAAGAGATGTCGACCCCAATGAATCTTGAAACTCAAGGAGGAAATCATGAAGCAACACAAGGTGAACTTCTTCAAGGTGGTATTATACCCAGAGTGGTTAACAAATGTTGTCCCAGTGCCAAAGAAAGATGAAAAGGTCTGTATGTGCATCAACTATAGAGACCTCAACAAGGCGAGTCCCAAGGACGATTTCCCACTTCCTCACATAGACGTCTTGGTGGACAATACAGTTGGACACAAAATGTTATCATTTATGGATGGTTTCCCGAGGTACAACCAGATCAAAATGGCCGAGGAGGATATGGAGAAGACATCCTTCATCACCTCGTGGGGAGTTTTCTACTATCCTGTGATGCCATTCGGGCTCAAGAATGCGGACACTACTTATCAAAGGGCGATGACTATACTTTTCCATGACCTCATGCATCAAGAAATAGAGGTCTACGTAGATGATATGATTGCCAAGTACAAAGAGCCTGAGGAACACCTTGTCTGTTTGATTGCCTCAGAAAGTACAAACTCCATCTTAACCCCTACAAATGCATATTCAGAGTGTCTTCCGGCAAGCTTCTAGGATACATCATCAGTCAAAGGGGAATTGAGGTTGACCCTAATAAAGCAAGAGCCATCATTGACATGCCTCCCCCTACATCTGAAAAGGAGGTTCAGAGTTTATTGGGCTGATTACAGTATATCAGCCGATTCATCGCATAGCTTACCCCCATCTGTGAGCCTATCTTTAAGCTATTAAGAAAGAATGCGTAGGTCTATTGGAATGAGGAATGTCAAGCTTCCTTCAACAAAATCAAGCAACTATTCACAAAACCTCCCGTCCTGGTTCCACCCACACCAGGACGACCTCTATTGCTATATCTCTCCACCACTCAGCACTCCATGGGCGCGGTCCTTGGGCAACATGATGAGTCAGGACGTAGGGAGAGAGCTATCTACTACCTAAGCAAGAAGTTCAATGATTAAGAAGCCAGGTACAGTTCCATTGAGAAGATCTGTCTATCCCTTGTCTGGGCCACCCAGTGCCTCAAGCACTATATGATGGCATATTTGATCCTTCTCCTATCCTTTTGTCTCATGACTCCCCAAAGTTCGGAGGAGATTTGAGCTACTAGTTCCTTGAATCCTAGGAACAACCATTATCCTTTTGTCTCGTGACTCCTTTAAGTCTGAAGGAGATCCGAGCCATTGGTTATTTGTATTCTAGGACCAACCTTTATCTTTTGCCTCGTGACTCCCCTAAATCCTAACGAGATCGAGTCGTTGGTTCCATGAATCCTAGGACCAGCCTTTATCCTTTTGTATCATGACTCCTCTAAGTCCGAAGGAGATCCAAGCTGCTGGTTCCGTGAATCCTAGGACCTGTCTTTATCCTTTTGTCTCGTGACTCCTCTAAGTTTGGAGGAGTTCCGAGCCTCTTGTTCCTTTTATTCTAAGACCAACCTTCTTCTTTTGCCTCGTGACTCCTCTAAGTCCGAAGGAGATCCAAGCCGCTGGTTTCTTGATTCCTAGGACCAGTCATTATCCTTTTGTATTGTGACTCCTTTATGTCCGGAGGAGATCTGAGCCGCTGGTTCCTTGAAACCTAGGACAAGTATTTATCCTTTTGTCTCATAACTCCTCTAAGTTCGGAGGAGATCCAAGCCACTCGTTCTTTGTATTCTAGGACCAGCGTTTATCCTTTGCCTCATGACTCCTCTCTGTCCAGAGGAGATCTAAGTCGCTAGTTCTTTGAATCCTAGGACCAACCTTTATCCTTTTTGTCTCATAACTCCTCTAAGTCTGAAGGAGATCCAAGCTGTTGGTTTCTTATATCCGAGGACCAACCCTTATCCCATTTCCCAATTTGGGATGGCAGCCCTAACTGCCTGATCGACATCCATTATAATGTCTGATACCCCTTCTGCTTGGGCTGATAACCCTAATTATCCGGCGACTAGTCCGTCAACTCATCATAGGGCTGATAACCCTAACTATCCGGCGATGAGTCTGTCAACTCATCACAGGGTTCATAACCCTAACTATCTGATGACAAGTTCGTCAACTCATCACAAGGTTGATAACCCTAACTATTCGGCGATGAGTTAGTCAACTCATCACAGGGCTGATAACCCAAACTATTGGTGATGTGTCCGTCAACTCCTCACAGGTTTGGTAATCCTAACTACTCGAGTGACAAGAACGTTAGTCTTGTCTGACAACCCTTTCCACACAGATTCGGATTGGCCACTGACCTGTCACCTAGCATTTCATTGCGTAATAGGCAACATACATAGCATCGCATAGTAATTGGCCTAGTGTCCCATCACACCACTTTGCGTTGTGCCC
>JAMKQA010001591.1:0-21582 GCA_024699735.1 Posidonia australis | reverse complement strand
TTTATGCCAGTGGTTGCGTTTTGGGTCATTTTGACCCTTCTGCCTTTGTGATTTTATATCTCGATGCATGGTGAATGGATTTTAGTTTTGTTTGTTGGATTTTGGAGTAGACTCGAGGGTCTACACCATATGTTTTATGCAAGATTTTTGGTGTTTGTTTAGAGGATCCGATTGGAGGTCCTATTTGGAGCGATTTTGGACGATAGGATTTGGGCAGTTTTCTCGTTTCGCAGAATTCAACATACCGAATGGAAACGGCATACCGAATCAGGGGATTTTGGTATATCGATTCCGCTCGGCATACCATTTTTCTGTTAGTTTAGGTCCTTTGGTCGAGTTTCGATCATCCGTTTTTGGACGGTATACCGAATTTGGCCTGAGTGTTGACCGTTGACTTGATTTGGCCTAAATGTTGACCGTTGACTTGATTCAGTCAACCGATCCAAATCGGCCTACCGAACGAGGGGTTTTTGGCATACCGAACTTGATTTTGGCATGCTAATTTTGGGCCCAAATGTGTTTGCAAATGTGTTTTCCGAGGGCTTTCTGGATTGTTGTGTTTTGTCCCTATGAGAGGAGATTGTGGGCCATCAGTGGTGGTCTTCTGGGACACCTAATGCACCGTTTTGCCGAGGTTTTGGAAGAATTTTCACAAGATATGAAAATAATTTGAAAAAAGGATTTCAAGGAATAGTTGACCTGATTTGGAAAATGTTTTCCTGGTTTTCTGTGTGCGGGCCGAGATAGTGTGGGACCGTGTCGTCAGGACCAGGGAATGTGACGACATTCTCGGGTGGTCGGGCACGACTCCCTGGTTGAGGTCGGGGGCCGAGATACCTGAGGCTGAGGGGCGTCGGGTCCTGGAGGTATGAGACCCCTTGACTGTCGTCTCAATGCTAGGGTTGTGGTCCGCAGGTTGAGGTGTCTTATAGCATGACGGGGAGGTATGATACTCCTGCTATCGTTGTGAGCACTGAGGCTCGGGTGTTGTCGGGTGTGGAGGTTTGACACTCCCTCCTGAGCACCGTGTGTGGAGGACGCCGTGAGGAGGCATACCCTGTGGTGGCCAGTGTGGGTGGGACACGTGCCCGGTAACTGATAGCGTCCTGAGAGACCGGACAGCCTTCCTAGGGAGGGGTTGGCTTTTGAGGGTTCTCCTGAGAGAGGGGAATCGCGGGACGATGAACGCTTCTGCACAAGGTGGCCATCACCGTGGCAGTGCAGAACGCTGGGGTCGCTCCTCAGTGGACTGCGTGTGGCCAGAGTTTGGTTGCCTGGCGCTGGGCTTCCCGACTCACTGTGTGTGGTTTTGGCCATTGAGGGCCTTTGCTTGTGGCTTTGGGCTAGTAGAGCCCTGGTTTGTGGTTATGGTCGGTGTGGGCCTGATTTATGAGGTTTTGAGAAAATGATTTGCGAAATGAGTTTAAAAAGGAAAATAGATTATGGTTTTGTTTTCTGTGGTTTTCGTGGGGTGCGTACTGGGTGACTTTGGTCACTCATGAGTTTTCCTTGTAGTTTTGGTTTGCAGGTGCAGACATGCGATTGGTTTAGCATAGTACATACAAATCGAAGTCTCCTAGCCGCACACACAGGTTCCTGGTAGTTTGATATTTACTATTTAGCTTTAATTTTCCCGTAATTTAATTTGTTTAAGTTATTGTGGAAAATTTAAGGCATGACATGCTACCTAGTGTCAAGCAACTGACACTCCTAGACACAAGCAGTCCACCGAAGCACGACCAACGGTGTCTACACTACTATAGTGCAAGTCCTCGTACAAGGCATACCACCTCGCTGGACAAAGGGCCTCTCTATACTATGACCTCACAAGTCTCAGTCTCAAAAAGCATAGGGATGTGTCTCCTCTTGACGCCCCTGTGTGCCCAGACACCTGAGGACTCTCACCCTAGGCCCTGCCAACACCTAACAGTCATAATCTCGGTACTTGTACTAACTGGGGTGTCACATCCAGCTACACAACGGTCTCATACCCTCTGGGCTTGCTGCCATAGTATCTCTATGTATAGTCAGTACCATGGGTCTTCAAAACACAGAATAAGTGGTATATCATACCTCTAAGTCTAGCAGGCCCTCAACCCGCAGACCTCAATCTTAGTCTCGTGAACGACAATCTAGGAGTATCATACCTTAAGGAATTGACGAACACTTACCTCAGCCTTTTAGTCTCTAGCCTCACCCTAGGCAACGTGCCCGACTACCTCAAGAATGTCGTCACACTCCTTGGTCCTGTCAATACGCCCTGTCAGTATCTTAGCCTTAGCAAATAGAAAACTCTAGGAAACCATTCAAAACCTCTGCAAATCTGTGTATTTCTTTTCCAAACTCTTTTGGAAACCATTTTCAAAAATGCTCAAAAATCATATCTAAAAATACCACTAAATGCAAAGCAATGGAACACCATAGAAATCCTTAAAGTTCCTTATCAAAATTCTTTGGAAACCGTTGTTTAAAATCATCCATGCTCTTTCGAAATTTTTTGAAAACTCTTTGGAAAATCACTTCTTAGAAACAATCTTATCTCCTTAAAATAAACTTTGAAAAGCATTTAAAACCTTTAAGCTCAGTTGGAACATCAATTAAACACTTTCAGGTTATAGGCTCACCCTGAGGAACTACACAAAAGCTCATAATGGTCTTGAAGTCTCTAGTGACCTATTGTCGTCTGATAACTCAATTTGGTAAGTGAAGGAGCTCTATGAATAAAGAACCAGGTGAGGGAGTGAATCCTTCCTTTGTCAAACTAGGGTTTGCCTCTTAGTTGGAGTAGTGTGTCTGTGTACACTAGTGGGAATCCAAAGGCAGGAGTCCATTCTCGGTGGAACTTTGTGTAATGCCACAGTGAGATTTGATGTAGCCTCATGGAGGGGCTTGATGTACTAACACGTGGTAGGAGAATATAGCTGCACACTTAATAAACATGTTAGTAATCAAAAGGGTGTACCTTTCCTTACCTCTGAAGGGTTGGCCAAGTTACCTAGGAAAAGCACCGTAATGCTATCCTTTACTCCCCTATACTTAATAATAGGTGGAGGGAATTAGCCTTAGCCTCAGCTAAGAGATGGAAAATCAGAGCTTAGTGGACGTCGATGGTGAGTCATCCGTGGATGCTCTAAAGATCATTGTGGGGCAATGTCTTTTTGGAGAAAAACGCACTGAAGTCGTAAAGGCACACTTGAGTAGGACGTTTAACTCCAAAATTTGGTGGATCAATGGTTGCATCATCGGCCAAATTGACTCCCGTTTCCTTACTTACTATGTTTTCACATGTAGGTAAGGTGAATGGCACTACTTTTGTTTTTTTGGTCTTTTGGTTTTTTGATTTTTTTATTTATTTTTTTATATTTTTGGGTTTTCTGATTTTTTTTTGTTTTTTTATTATTTTTTTTTATGACGATGATGATGATGAGTGTAGTCACTACCGTCCCTCTTATGCATTTAGCATTACCACCTTGTATTATCCAAGGTGAGAGAGTTGTCTCTTTCATCATGCCTTGACCTTTTGAGGACTTAGGACTATGTATAGTCCTTAGTTGATCATTGTCTCCCTTATTTACTCAGTTCTTGAGCTTCTAAGGCTTCCAAGCCCTTGTCTATTTGTGTAGAAGAGTGGGGGAGACTTAAGGTTCAATAGGCCCTTAGTGTCAGTTATAGCTTCTGTACCACTCGTCAGTGTTTGGCCCTAATGTGCCTATCACTTACCTAGGCGTTTTGGCTTTTATTTTCCTTTTTTTTATTTTCTTTTGGGGTTCCCCTCTCTGATTCTCTTTTTATAGATGCCCACCAATCACTGCCTTCTCGGACTCATGCTATGATGGCACATCTACTTATTCGTCAGTTGTCTCACCCTATTTTGAGTACCCATCCATCACTGCCTTCTCGAACTTATGCTATGATGACTTACCTAAGCTTTACGTGCACTCTCCTCTTTTGGGTACTTTCTAAGTTGTTTGGATTTTTTGATACACTCCTCCATCACAACCTTCTTAAACTTATGCTAGGAGGCCATGCAGCACAAGGCGAGCAGCTTTTATGATATGCTTAGGCTCTGAGTTTGCTTTGCTCGTATGTCCCTGTGCAAGGTGTTTGTGAAGATAGGAGCAAAGTTAAGGTTACCCTAGTCACTCAACTTCTTTTCTATGCAGGAGAAACTTTCTTCCTTAGCTGGTACTAGGTCTTGAGTCCACTTTAGGCTTTTAGCATATTGATTGAAAGGGTCTACTTCTAGAGTACATGTAACTTCCACGGATCTGAAGGGTATCTTTAGGTCATCCTACCCATTGGGTGGACCTTCCCTAGGTTTATAGTCTCTACTTAGGAAAAATTCTAGATAATATGTTGGCAGCTTTGCTTAATGTTCTAAGGTGTTGGGTGTGACCCACACTCATCAACCATTATTATTAATTTTTTATTGCTATTATTAAATTTAACCTTGCATATAAAGAAATGACAAAGGCAAATTAAAGGAAATCTTCATGAAGGGGAATTAAGTGTCATATTTACATGTTTTGGAAATAAATGGGACCTTGCTCCAAGTCAGGCTAGGTCGAGCTTCTTATGTCCCTTCTCATATGGAGGGCCTTACCTGTGGGGTGGCTACGGGAGCCTACCCCTGGCGTGGAGGGTTGAAATAATAGTGGTGCATCTATTGGTTTTTCTTTCGATTTGTGCCCTATTTTTGCCTTGTCAGGGTCACAGTTGGACTTATCTCGACTTGGTTCCTCCGACGTGCCCCTGATGGCTTGGTGTCTCTACACAGGTTCAATTGGACTAATGCTTTTCTCAGTCCCTCCCTGGCTAATGTAGTCGTAAATGCTCTTGGTGGGACTACTTATCTCTGTCAAATCTGAAGGCTTGGGTGGAGGCTCTTCTTTGGCACAAACTGCTTGTGGGTGTTGGGAGAGACTGTTCAGTGTGTGGGCCACTTGTACTGAGCTGAGCTGCTAGCAAAGAATATTTATGGCGACTTCTAAGTTATACCAATCTTGATTAGCATATTCATCATAAACGGGTAGCAACTCTATTCTAGCAGGCTCCTCTTGTGTTGGAGGTTGCCCTTGGTTGATGTAGGCTATAGTACCTTCAGTCAAGATCCCTTGGACCTGTTGGCCGTCCCAAGTGCTGTCGTCTTGGTTGTCATACTCATCATAGATGGGCATGTCTTCCCAAGATTTGTTAGATGCAGCGAGGCCCTCCTCTTATTTGGCTGGTAATTCCTGATTTGGATCCACCTGTATGCCTTCGATAATCACCAGCTCTGGGGTAGTTGCTCGTTGTCCTCATCCTCCACATGGACTATCGGATGGTCGGGCAATGGATCTCCACTCTCCACTAGCATTCTAAACGTGTGTTTGAGTGGCACTGGGAGTGGCTGACGGTCTTGCCCCTTAGCTCCATGGTAGCTCTATGGTAGAAGAACGACATGGTAGTCCTCCTGCCTTTGTTGTTGCCCTTGTTGGGTGTAGTCTTGGTGAGTGGGAGGCTGCTGGTACTAGGGTTGCTGCTGCTGTTGTTGTTGGGGCTGTCGTTCGATTAGTTGTTACGACGTTTGATACTAGCATTGCCCCTACTGTCGTGGTTGGACAAGCTGATTTGGATGTTGCATTAGCTGCATTAGCTACCCTTGTTGTTGAACTAATTGTCCCTTCTATATTTGATGAATGGAGACCTAGGCCATGTCGCCTGTAATCCCTTCGTATGCATAGCTTGTGGTCTTCTTCTGGCCCCTTCCTCCATACTCCAAGAATGATAGGTCCTCTTTATTGTGGAGGGCTCTTGTAGCTCTATCATATAGTTAAGAGTATGTCTAGAAGTCGTCCATCAGTAGGCCTACTCTCACTGCATCAGTTGTATTCCGAGCAATGACCTCAACCACTTGTTCCTCAAGGATACGACATTCTAATCGGGCTACCAAGTCCTTCCACTTACTAGCGAAGGTGGTGAAGTCTTCGTCCGGCATCATCTTCTCGGCTAAGAGGTATGCAAGAGTGGGCTTGTGTTGGATACGATGTATGTACTATTGTAGAAATTTTTCTAGCACCAACTTGAAATCACTGATGTCATTTGCTATGAGTGTGTTTAACTACCTCAGTGCTTTCCCTTCAAGACTTTTGAAGAAGAGGTAGACCGTGAGCCCTTTGTCATGCTGATAGGGTAGAGCATCCATGGTGAAGATGGCAAGATGACTGTGTGGATCACCTGTCCTATCGTACTTGGGTGTCTTGGGTAGCTTAAATTCGGGCAGTAGCATGAAGTATGGGAACTATGACGTGTCAAAGCCAACCAGTGCCCTTGATGTGGCCCTTGCTTCTACAAGTGCATTTCTGATCATTCTTTTGATGTCGAAATTTACAGTAGCTATCTGCCCCTAGCCTTGGTACCCTTGAACTTGGTGGAACTATTGATGTATAGGGTTACCATGTGGAGGAGGGAAGGAGGTTTGAGTCGGAGTATAGGATGGTGGCACTAATTGGGTCTCCCGTAGGTGTGAATTTGAGTGGTAGCTTGGTGGAAATTGCATAGCCTGGTGAGCAGGAGAAGGGTAGACGAGGGTAGTATGCTATGCAGGAGATTGTGTTGTTGGTATTGTGTATGTATTTCCCATAGTGGTATAGTTATTGGGCCTTGGTGTTATGGAGAGGAAAGTCCATGGGTATTTGGAAATTGTGGGCTTGAGAGGTTATAATAGGCCATGGATTAAGCTTGGTTGATTGTCCCTCCAGATAATGTATGTGAATTGATGGTCAAAGGGGTATTCCAGGTTTAGGCACAGCTCATCCCTCCTTCTCTTCCTTATTCATAAAGACTTCCAAATGATGTTGGGGTGTTGGAAAGGAACCCATGCTGGCCCATGGAACTGTTTGCCCGACCCATGGATGTCAAGGTGATCGGCATGCCGGAGTAGTTGGTGTAGGAATGATATGCCTCTGATGATATGGCCTTCTCTCATTGCTCCTCTTCTTAGGATATTACATGTTCAAAGGGGGAATTACAAACTCAATAACACTAGATTACACCCTACTACAAATGTCAAGAAAAAAAATGTTACAGACTCAATAGAGTGGAATACAAAGGAAAAAAAATGTTTACAACTTTGTTTAATAAAGAGAATACAAACCCAAGACTGCTTAAGAAGTCCCTATAACCTATAAGCATACAAGCACAACCAAACCACCCTGCAAACAAGTCACATAGTACGTTGTCTGCCTAACGTCGCCTATGGGAGTGATGTCAAAACACATCGCCTGTATGATAGGTGGCAGACAGAGGTGTTGTTTAGAAAGGCAACACAGATGCCCATCTTTTCCAGCAACTAAAATCTGTCCTAGACAGACCCAACGTCAAACAAGTTGATTAACAAACAGGTTTCAGATCAAAACGTGGATTTTACTTGTTAAAATAGTTGATTAATGGCTTAATTAATCCTACGTTCATTCAACTTATTGGGTTCCTATGGCAAGGGGTAAGGCTTTTCGTTTGGGTTCTAGGGTTGCACAAAAGGGATAAAATTCCTCCTCCTTGGTACTACCCCTACCTCAACTCCTGAGGGTCTATGAGGAGCCTGAGTATACTTAGACCCCTACCCCGTAGAGGTAAAGCCAGTGTACCTAGGTTTAGTCAGGTCTCTCATGTTTTCAATCACATAAGCACATCAAACCACAGAAAGGGGGAGGGAGAATATAACTCTTAACTTAGGATTCTAACTTAATTCCACAAGAATCTAGGGAGAAAAAAGTGCTCCTTATGAAAGTAAATGACAACACAAAACTCCTTTCTTAAGTCCTTCGCAACAAAGGCAGTTAGGATTTAAGTGGTTATTTTGTATAACCAGAGAAAAGATACAAATAGATTAGTCCCAATAAGGGCCATACAGGTCACAGAGAAAACATTGATTTTTATTTGGATTTTTGAAAAGCACCCGAGGGCTAAGGCTCTAGTCCCTACAGCAAAGCCGATCACCTCACACCTTGGTCCTTGGGCCAATTATGAAAAGAGAAGAAAAAGAACTATGAAAAAACAATGGAGTTTCTATTCAGTGTTGTTGTTCGCAATTGTAGGCCCAAAAAAGCAACACAAACAGTTAAAAAAAAAGAGCCTACAGGGAAAAATGGTCTGTAGATCCCATCGCTGAATGAACAGGTGCTACTATATGTTGCCGCCTATATAGGCTATGAGCAACGGTGCCGGCTGGGATTATAGGAAACTATTTACTAGAAAAAACCAACTAAAAGGGTCTGGTCATCGCGAAACCCTATTCACGCAACTTCCAAACCATAAAAATGCACCTAAGTCTAGGAAAAAAATAAATGAAAAAGGAGTAAGAGAATGACTTACAAAGCACAGGGTTTGCCTTAAATAGGTCCCACCGTGATCGCCAAAAAATCTATGGTTGTGGATTTGGGAGTTGATGAAGATTGTCATCGTGTCCACTCACTTTGGCAGCCTTTGTGATTGCCACTTATCCTTTGTTGAAGCCGGTTGACCAGATGCCTATGGGAGATGGTGGTTGTGGTTGTGTGGGTTCTTGGTTCACTAGGTCGACAGCAGGATGTTGCCCAACGGCTTCCTCATGCGATGTAGTATCCTTCCCTTCAAAATAAATAAGAAAAACAAAGAAATCTAGATTAGTCTAAGTGCAGTAAACAGTAATAAAAATAAACAACGAATAACATGAATAAATGAAATAAAATATAGACAAAGAGTTGTCCCCGTATGCATATGCCATGGACAGTTATGAATGCAATATTTTATGTGAAATAAATTGGAAGACAATACTCCCTTCATCCTTGGTGCTTATGACATTGGGTTGGGGGAAGTGGAGGCCGATGGACGAAGCTCTAGAGGTGCACTTTGGCTTAAACAGAACGATCTCTAGTGGATCTAAGATTTGACAAGAGGATTGAATATGGGGGAGGGGCTGGAAGCTCTCTCTCTCTCTCGGGATCTCTCTCTCAAGCTCTTTAGGGTTTCTAATGGCTCTTTAGAAATTTTGAAGTGCTTTTCCTTCAAACTCTTGACCTAGGAGTCAATTTATAGAATTTCAAGGCTACAGATTTCGTCACTGACAAGTGGGAGATCAATGGCCAGGATTAAACTTGTAAAATATAGCAAAAATCATTTATAGAGCTCGTCACCTATGGGACTGTGACAGAATCTCTGAGTCGCCACCTATACAGGCAACGAGGCAGAAGATCCTAGATGCAACGTACGCGGTGAATCAACGGTTGAATGGCAAGAAATATGCCACGTCATCTAGTCGCTGGTTCATGTGACAACGAGCTACTAAAAAGGCATAATTTTGAAAATCAAGATCACAAAATATCCATTGCGAATCTGTTATCAAATATTGATCAAATCAATCTTGAAAAATCATACTCATAATTGAAGGATATTTTAATTAATTTTCAAATTCAAAATCTACTTAAAATGTTAACTAAATTGGATTTGAAAATCAAATCTTTAATAAGGATGAGAAAACTCAATTAAAATCAATGATTTATATGATATGCATAGATATTTAAATGATTTATGGGATGCTGCCCAACGACTTCCTTATGTGATGTAGTATCCTTTCCTTCAAAATAAACAAGAAAAACAAAGAAATCTAGATTAGTCTAAGTGCAATAAACAGTAATAGAAATAAACAACGAATAACATGAATAAATGAAATAAAATACTGACTGTGGGTTGTCCCCACATGCATATGCAATGGACAGTATGAATGTAATATTTTATGTGAAATAAAATGAAATAAATTGGAAGACAATACTCTTTTCATTCATGATGCGTGTGATGTGGGGTTGAAGAAAGTGGAGGCCAATGAACAAAGCTTCGAAGATGCGCTATGGCATGGAATAGGAGATCTCTGGGATCTAAGATATCACAGGGGGATTGGACATGGAGGAGGGGCTGAAAAGCTCTCTCTTCCTCTTAGAATTCTCTTCTAAGGTGTGCAAGTGGCTACTTAGAATTTTTGAAATACCACCTCTTTCAAACTCTTGACCTAAGGGTCAATTTATAGAGTTTGGAGATTCTAAATCTCGTCAATGAGGAGTGGGAGATCAATGGTTAGGATTAAAATCGTAAATATAGTAAAAATTTTCTTTTTAGATCTCATTGCTTATTGAAGAGGCGACAGAATTATTGAGTCGCCGCTAGCATAGGTGACAAAACTGTAAATCCCAGATTAAGTGCACATGGTGAATCAATAGTCAATTGGCATGTAATCTGCCACGTCAGCTAGTCGCCAGTTTATGTGGCAACGAGCTACTAAAAAGACATAATTTGAAAAATTAAGATCATAAAATATCCATTACGAATCTATTATCATATATTGACCAAATCAATCCTAAAAAATCATACTTGTAATTGAAAGATATTCAAAATTAATTTCCAAATTCAAAATCCACTTAAAATGTTATGTGAATTGGAATTTGAAAATCAAATCTTTAATAATTATGAGAAATCATCAATTAAAATCAAGGATAAATCTAATTTAGTTTAGATTCGTAATTATCTTGATTTTTGGATTTCATCTTTATTTTTAAGCATTATCTCCAATTAAATATAGTTATAACATTTAAAAATGTGATAACTTAAAATAAAGTCTTGTTTTAAAGATAAAAATAAAGATATTGACCTTAACTTATTGTCATCTTTATTTCTATAATTTTCCTGAATTATTTGGCATTTATAATGATTTATATGATATGAGTAGATATTTAAATGTTAGAAAATCATAGATATTATAATAATTATAGAAAAAATCATGATAACAATTATAAATGTCCCATATGTCGTATTAAAGATTGGGATGACAAATTATCTGGAGAGATCGTTGCCTGTTCATGCGATGACGAAACTCGTAGCCTGTTAAAATGGCAACTAGTTATGTCGCCTCTCAAACAGGTAACTAGTTCTGTCGCCTGTTATACTGGTAACATCCTGGTCTTTTATAGTTTATCCCATATCTTTTATCTTTATCCATAGAGATACGATGAAAACCCGGAAATACTTCAGAAATTCCATGAAAAAATCTAGAAAATATGTTATAAGTCCTTAGCCATGTGATCTAGGGTGCCTCAAGCGTTCCAATCCTAAATGAACTTTAGGAAATACGAAAATGGGATGTCTACAAATACCCCTCCTTGAAATTGATCTTAGAATAAGATTAGTTTTAAGGTAAGAAGGATATCCCCATTGAGCATTTCCTAAAATAGGGAGCTTATTCACAAATGATCCGCTACGGATTCCAAAAAGCCTACACCTATTAGTTTCTGGATATGGTCGCATAGCCAAAAGGTGAGAAGATGAACAAACTCAGTTTTGGGACATGGTCTCACAGCCAAGTGGTTTGATAAACTAAGGATGTCGTCATATTGAAGGCTCAAGCATGGAGGGGTCAAGCTGGTTTCGGAGCTATGTGTCACAGCTAGTGTCGAGACTATGTCAACCATGTAGAGTGACACAGGGCAAAAACTAAGATAACCGTGAGGAAATTACCCGATCGTTGATCAAAAAGAAAAAGAAAACTAAAGATGCCATCATATTGAAGGCTCAGGTATGGAGAAGTCAAGCCAATTTCGGAACTATGTGTCGTAGTCAGTGTTGAGACCATGTCAACCATGTAAAGTGATACTTCAACGGGGTAAAACTAAGGTAAATAAAGAGCTAATTGTTGTGGCTTCTTGTTTGAGAGCTTGCTCGGATTGGAATATTTGAACAAGATAAGTGGAATTTGATTGGGTTTTATGAGGATCACACGTTCTAAGAGTTTCTAACACTCTTGATGAACATTTCTCCCTCAGCACTCCACTTCCAATGCATGAAAACTAAATGCATGGATGCATGATTCAATCAAACAAAATGCAAAATGCAAGGTCTATCATTTGATGCAATGAATGGTCCATATGGTAGGTTAGGCCAGTAGGATACGGGTGGTCCCTAACCATATAGACATATGCAAAAAGCATGGAGGAAATTTGTTGTGGTCAAGTGTTTTCCATCCTCGAGTATGACCAGTACTCTTAGGAAAGGACTATCATCCCACAACTCGACCTGGTAAGTAAAGGAGTTCCATGAATAAAGAATTGGGTGAGGGAGTGAACCTTTCCTAAACCAAATCAGGGTTTGCCTCTTAGTCAAAATAGTGTGTCTGTGTACATTATTGGGACTCCAAAGGTAGGAGTTCATTCTCGACGGGACATCATGTAATGCCACAGTGGGACTTGATGCAGCCTCACGGTGGGACTTGATGTACTAACACGTGGTGGGGGATTACACTTGCTCACCTAATAAACATGTTAGTAAACAAAATGGTGTACCTTTTCCTACGTCAGAAAGATTGGCTAAGTTGCCTAGGCAAAGTATTATAATGCTATCTGTAGACATCCCATTTTGGCAATCGCTTATGGTGAATTTCTCGGGAAGCGCATTCTAGTGGCATGAGGCACTTCATCCCTGCAAACCCACTATGCACCCCAAACTCAGCCTAAAATCCTAATTCCAATCCCAAATCCATCCCAAACTTTGAACCAATCCTAAACAAACCCTAATCACACCATTGGTCCAAACCATATCCCAAAGCCTGCAAACCTACCCCAATTCCCCTTAAGCCCATAACCTCCCAAACCTGAGCATAAACCCACACTCTAACTTAACCCAACCAATAAACATAAACCCTATGGCCCAAACACAAATCCGTCCCAAACTCTAAACCCAGTCCAATACCATTAACCCATGCCAAACCCAATAACCCATTTAGGCCCAAAATCCATTTCAAAACCCACTTAAACTCAAGTCCATAAAACATGCATGCCCATTTCAAGGCCTATGCCAAGCCCAATAGCCCACCATTAACCCATATTTTTAAAACTAGCCTAAACCCATTTCAAAGCCTAAACGCAAGCCCAATAGTCCACTTAACCTCATGCCCATGTAACCCACTAGCCCAAAAACCTTCCACGTACCCATGAAAACCCACATTTTCCACCCAAGCCAACACCTCACTTGTTCTTCTCCACCTTTTCCACAGACCCTAACCAACAACCAAACTTTGCCGCCCACGCCCGGCCACTCCAGCAGCTCGCTTTTGCAGACCATGCCCTGCCACCACTCCTACCACCAGCTGTCGTCCTTCCCACAACCAGGCTTGCACCCTCACAGCCCAACACCTCCCTTCAAGCAGCACACACTAGCAACCTTCCCAGCCAGCCCGCACGTCCTGCATGAATCCAACATTAATCCCTCCTCTCGACCAAAAAAAAAAAACAACAACCCAACAACCACAGCCCTCCTCCATCTCTCCTCTCATATCAGCCACCGACACCTTAGCCAAGGCCAGCACCCAAACAGCAGCCTTCCCACAGCCCCATCCTCCTCTCTCCACCAGAGCCTCACCTCCAACTGCAGCGAAACCCATCGTCCTCCTCTCCTCCTCCTTCTCGGTCTCTCCTTAAAACCAACAGCCCTCAGGTCCTCAAGCCGAATCTTCCTCCTCCACACGACCACCTCCAGCCACAACGCCGACACCTCCCACCAAGCCTCCAAACAACGAGCTCTCCTCCTCCATCTCTCCTGTCGCATCATCCACTCAGACTGCCCCCCCAACTGCACCAGCTTCCCGTCCTTCTTCCCCACGTCCCAGCACCATCCCAGCAGCCTCCACCTCCACCACAACCAACGAACCCACCAGCCACTCGTCCTCCACCAACGAGAAAGACAAGCGAGAAACACTCACCCTCCATCCTCCTCCTCTCCTCCTTCTCCCTCTACCTCACCCACTAACCACCAGCTAGCAGTCTCCACCTCCACTGCACCCACGTCCAGCTAGCCATCGGCCCGCCCCACTCCATCACTTTTCCTCCCAGCCACGTCCCAAGCACCATCCCAGCAGTCTCCATCCTCCTCCTCGCGAACCCAACGCCACCAGACCTCCAGCACAGCCACACGAGCCCCAGCCAACCCATACCAGGAACAGCCCCGTCCTCCTCCACCACATTTTCCACCTACACAGCCACCAAGACCTCCTCCTTCCTCTTGAGCCACCCAAGCCTTCACGTCCCCTCCTCCTCCTCTCACCACCCGAACCCACCAGACCTCCCTCCATCAAGCCATCTCCCTCCACCTCCTTCCAGCCAACCAAGCTCCTCCACAGCACCCATCACCACAGCACCCATCAGACCAGCACCCCTCACGTCCTCAAGCAGCCACCGTCTCCTCCTCCTCTCCTCCTTCTTGGTCTCTCCCTCTCACCAACGGCAAGCCCGACCACCCAAACATCCTCATCTCCCTCCACCTCCACTGCAGACCTACGGCCAACAACACCCACAGCCATCCACACCTCAGCCACCGTCCACCAACGAGAAACTCAAGCCTGTCCTCCCAGCCTTCACGTCCTACACCTCTCCTCCTTCTTCCCCATCTCTCTCTCTCTCTCTCTCACCGAACCCATCAGCCAACCAAAACCTACAGCCAGCCACACAGTGACACCAGCCAAGCCAACAGCCGCCTCACAATGCCATCCCTGTAAGCCACAAACAGCCCTCAGTCTCCACCTTCTCCACGTCCCAGCCACCCTCTCCCACACGTGCAAACCAGCAGCCACACGTCCCAACCAACCCAACACAAACCCAACCTCCGTCCACCTTCACCAGCCCTCAGCCCTCAGCCCTCCTCCCTCCACCAACGAGCCACGAGGAGATCCCAGCAACAACCCACCAAGCAGCAGCCTTCACGTCAGTCATCCTCCTTTCCACCCAGCCGTGGCGCCCATCAGCACCACCCCAGCAGCCTCGTCCTCCACCAGCGAGAAACACAGGCCTTCCATCCTCCTTCTCTCCTCCTTCTCCATCTACCTCCACTGCCAACCTAGGAGCCAAGCCCGGCCCTCCTCCTCCTCTCCAACCGAATCCATCAGCCACCAACCCCGAACTCACCTACAACACCACCTCCTGTGTCCTCCACACGACCCAGCCGCCAACATCCTGTCAAAAACCTTCAGCCCGAGCCCCTCATGCAGCCACCATCCCCCACGTCCAGCCCCTCCTCATGCATGCAACGTGAAAAAGAGGGGGAAGAGAGAGGAGAGTAAGAGAGAAGGTGGAGAGCAGCATGTGGCACGCAGCTAGCTTGCCGACACTACCGGTGCGTCCCAACAGCGTGGAGAATAGGCGAGAGCGGCTTGAGCGGATCTGCCAGGACCGGGATAGGGCGGCCAGCTTGATTTCACGCCTATTCATCTGTTTCCATGCACCTAGGTATAGCCCAGCACACCCATCTATAGCCCATGCATTTTATTTAAAAAACCCATGTTAATAGCTTTCATCACATACATGTGTCATACACGTAAATGTTGTTCACATACACATATCATGCACGTCTTCTTTGGTTTATTTTGGTATGTGATGGAAGGCACGTTTTCATTCGCTTTAAGGCATGTACATTTGGTTTTGTTCATGCATGTGTTAGTGGCATCTTCTCACTTGTTAAGCATCTCTGGTATTTTGTCGTGGATTTTGGTTACATGCAACATGGTTTCAATGATCGAGTTGCTTGGGAATGGGGATGATAGTGGATAGTCGGAGTATGTTCTTGGAACGTGTCTGGGATACACGTTCATTTTGTGCGCACGATCGGCGCGTATTTTCTAAGGAATATAATCTGACCAAGCTTAGCCTCTTTTCCCTATTTGATCACACTCCTGTCCATTTCTTGCATGATTTCCTGATTCTAATTTGTTTCGTTATCATCTTAGCATTCGCTATTTCTATGCATATTTTATTTGCACGATCATTATTGCGTTAATGTGTACACCTCATTCACTCACTCATCATTTCATGTATTATCACACATATTATCTATTATTCCATGTTGTTCACCATTTGACATGCATCATATACCATTACCCTAAGCAGGTAAACATCTCATGCACCACGGTATACATATTATCCTCCATCATTTCATGTCATTTACGCTCTTATCATTTCGTCATGCATCATGCATAAATAGGCTTATTATGCATCATGACATTCATGCATCGCATTTAGGGTGATGACGATTACTATGTCGGACACTTTTGACCAACAGTCCAAGATTCACATAGCATAGCTGAGCCCATTTATATCAAATTTCTACTTCATTTACATCACTTGCAACAATATAGCACATGACATACACCTGTTTTAGGTTTAGCAAGCATGCATAATCATTTGCACTTGGCGACACACAAGCCAGCCAAAGGCCTAGAAAGACCGATTTCTTGGGCGTACGGGGGTACCTAACACCTTCCTCATGCGTAACAGGAGTCTTTACCCTTTCCCTGGTTCGTAATGACCAATGTGTTGCATCCATTAGGCACGGAGCATGCACACACATTCTTGCATACACTTGCATTCAATTTGCATTGTTTTTTTTTCCTTGTGTTTTATTGCATCCGGTTTTCCTCGCCTTTTCGACTTTAAAAAGATTAGGTGGCGACTCCGTTTTATCCTTATCTTCTTCTTTCTTTTCCAGTGTTTTCGTTCGGTGTTTTCGAGTCAAATGTCCTTACTCGGATTCACCAACTTCGCCGTGACCTTTTCGGTTCTTCGTGCGTCTCCCACGCACTAGGGTCGGTTCTGGCATGATCACAGTAGAGAAACTATGCTGGCTTGTAGAGAAACCACCAGATTTCTTGAATCACAAGAACTTGGCATATCAAAGAAAGAGAATTGGGAAGTGAAGGAAGACTTACTCTTCCCTCGAGAACGGTCCTCCTTATAGCTCTTGTATTCCTCCTTGAAGCGAATAGTCATTCCAACCATATCCACCACCATCTGGCACCAACAACCCATCACCTTCAGTCATAGTCCTGGGTTCAAGCCATCCAGGAATCTCTACGCTCACTCCTCCTTTGAGGGGTAGGTAGGAGAGAAACGCCCCAGATGAGCAAAAACAACTTCATACTTGAGCATAGACATGTTGCTCTACTGTAAGTTCCGAAAATTTTGGCTAAACTGCTCCATCACATAATAGGGGAAGTACTTCTCGTAGAAGGCTGCCTCGAAGTCCTTCCACTTGATACTGTTAGTAGTCAAGTTTGGGAACTTCAGCCGCTTCACAGACTTCCACCACTTATCTGCCTCACCTTCCAGTAAATAAGTCGCTAGTTATACCCAATGCTCACCAGGGCACATCATGCTATTTAGCATCTTCACTACTCTCTCTAGCCATGCCTCACTCTCCTCAGCACCACCCTTGCCTTGAAACATCAGTAGACGGAGCTTACTCAGCTATTGTAGCCACGGGTCTCCTATGAATCACTGGAACTACTCTTACCAAGGGCATGGGAGATTTTGTGTGCCAAGCTTCGTAATTCAGCATGTGTAGCTTTCCATCCACCACATTCACGAGGCTCGAATTCCTCGACCGGGGCCTTACCCTTACAGCCATGACCAGACATCCTACAGGAGGAGAGGACCAAATTACCTGCACAACAGTCAAAAACAACAACCAGAAAACTTAGAGAAAACTAACAGGTGTAGACAACACTATGCATGCAAACCTATGGAGTCTCTAGACTGGACACCCTAAGCTAATGCAACTTATTGAACTTGGTACTCTGATACCATATCTGTAACGACCCACGTCACTACCAACACAAACACATTAGCCTAAATAATTTCAACATAATTTAAGACTAAATTTAGGAAATTAAAGGCTAATCTAAAGCATCTAAATTACCAGGAACTTGTGTGTACGGCTACGAGACTCCAGCTATGTGCACTAGACTCATCAAAAGCTGCTTATCTGCACCTACAACTTAAAACCACACGAAAACACACGTGAATGACTAGAAAGTCACCTAACACACACCCCATGAAAAACTCGGAAAACAAAACTAAGTTTTTCTCTTTTAAATCCTTTCTCAAATCATTTTCACCAAATCCACCAAGCCTCGTAAATCAGGCCCAACCGACCAATGCCACAGACCACATTTCAAAACATTTTATCCATTCTCTTCTGAAGTCACAAGCTCACGAGAAAATCATTCGTATATCAAAACTAGGCCCAAATGGCCAAAACCACTAAAGCACGGGTCATATCGTCCAAAACCTCAAACATAGACCATACTGGTCAAAACCACAAACCATAATTGAGTCATGATACTTGACGCCAAGCAACCAACTTGACCACAAGCAGCCACTAAGGTGCACTGCACTGTCACGAACCCACTATCCTATGTAGCAGCGAATCCATCTTGTAGTCCTCCCACCTGGAGAATCCTCACAATACCAACCCCACCTAGGAAGGTTGTCCTGTCACACAGGACACTATCAACCGCGAGGCACGTGCACTACTCACTCTGGCCACCACAAGGTACGCCCTCTCGATGTCCTCCACACCATACCCAGTCTATGGGAGCGTCTCCTTGCCACTCGCGGTACCCCGAGTCTTAGTGCTCGGAAACAACTGAAGTATCATACCACTAGGTCCAATCGACACCTCAAACCCACGAACCTCAACCTCGACCTTACAAATGACAGTCAAGAAGTTTCATACCTCCAAGACCCAACGAACATTTGCCTACAGTCTCTTAGTCCCCATCCTCAACTTGGGTGACGCACCTGACCACCCAGGAATGTCATCACATCCCCTGGTCCAAGCAGCACGGCCCATAGTGTCTTGGTTCACACATAGAAAGTACGGAAAACGCTTTTCCAAACCAGGCTATATCTCTTTTAAAATTCATTTCCAAAATCATTTTATATCTTTCAAAATCCACAAAATCGACACACCAAGTATCCACACAAGACCACTACTGATGGCCTACAATCTACCTCAAAACTACCAAATTCACCTTTAAAACAATACTCAAGCCTGATTCGGCATATCGAATTGGGTCAATCGACCGAACTAGGCTCAAGGCACCAGAAATGGCAGACCAAAATTCAAAACGGTCGCCCAAAAATCCTTGGTTTGATAGACCAAAGAAGAATGGCCAAGCAAACTGAGTGCACAGTCAACACCCAAGGGCCTAGAATGGCAGACTGAATGATTTCGGTCAACCGAAAGATTTCAGTTGACTGAAATAGGAACCAGGGAGACATATTTGATAGAAAAACGGCATACCAATCCAAAACGACATACCGAATTTAACATTTACAAGAAACATGGCCCAAGCCTTATCCCACTCAATCGCCCAAGTGGGAGTAAGGGATGGACTCACTAGGAAAAATCCACAATTCATGAATAAAATATGGAACGTAGACACATGAGTCTACTCCAAAGAAAATTCAAATCCATGCACTACAGTTCAAGATATGAAATCACAAAGACAAAAGGGTCAAAACAACATAAAAGCCACTAATCACCATTAACAGCTATAAATGCCTCATAATTCACCATAAATTCATAAACATATTATACACCTAGATTTCATGCAATCCTAGGCAATTACGACATTTTTCATGCATTCTACAAGAGAGTGTGAGGTTTGTACCTCACGACGATCATTGGCAATCCTTTGGCCAACCACGCACTCTCCGGCGAACACTCCAACGCCCAAATGTCATCAGCCACTCCTCGAGCTCTCTCGATGCCAAGGAAGAAGTCTAGAGTCCTCTAGCAAGCACAAGCACCACCGCACCACCTCCGCCTCTCTTTCTCATTCTCTATCTCTATCTCTATCTCTCTCTCACTCACTCACACCAAGTGGAGAAGAGGAAGGAGGGGAGAATGAGGCTAGAGGAAGGAGGGAAGGGAAAGAAGGAGAAGGAGGAGGGGAAGGTGAGGGAGGAAGTGGCGGAAAGGAAGAGGAGGAGGAGTGAGGTGGTACGTGCGAGTGGGGAAGGAGAGAATAGGGAAGAGAAAGATGGTGGGAAGGGAAAGGGAAGGAAGGGTGTGGGGAAGCTTCAGTTTGTCACCTCCTCTTAAATAAGCAGGAGGGGTTAGATACGCATGCATTCAACCACCAAACGCATGCACACACCCGCACCCGCACATCCCCAACCAACGACCAGCGTCAAGGCACGAGACCAACATTCCAACAACACCTATACATCCACACATGCACAATGGTGCAAGCATAGTGCCCACAAATAGACAAGGCACAGAACAAGCCAAACAATGGGACCCAAGTACAAAACCATAGAATTACCAAAATGGCCTTACGCTAGTAACACCTACACATTATAAAATTCATTAAAAAGTATATTTACAATTAAATGAATTTCTAGGTGTTACAGGTTAAAATGCCACCTAGAGTCTAGATCGTTACATCCTAACCCCCTTAAAGGAATTTCATCCTCGAATTTCTTAAGGCAAAAGATCAAGGGTACCAACTTGGATGTCAATTTCATGACTCCAAACAACCAGCAAGGCGGTGTCACCCAAACTTTATGGACTAACAGATGAAAACAATGCACCATTAAGCATCTTCACCCCTTCAAGGTCCAAAGCGACACCCAAAACACAGCTTTCCCCAAGTCAAACATTATCTTTCTATGGTTGGAGGTCGTTTTCAGAAACAAAATTCTCAACCACAAACCACAATAGTGTCTCCTAGAGTCGCAAAACATTCTAAGCTCCCCAGGTAGACACGCCAAAACATCGAAATGACCAGACATTACCAGGCCCCCACCCCGCTGCCGCTGCACTACTCTAGTGCACAACCTAATCAAAACCACTCCAAAGAAGGACACCAAAGAAAGGATCTCCACAAACTGAATAATACCATGCTGTTTGATTCACCCACAAACAGAAAACAAACAAGAAACAAACTTGGTATCCCAACAAGACATCCAACAACAAGCAAACTAGGCATCCTTAACAGGATACCTTAGAAGAAAAATAGATCAGAGAAAAGCCTCCACCGCTTGAATGGCACCAAACCACTTGAGCGACAAACAAGAAAACCAAAACTAAGCATCCAAACAAGGTGCCCCGAACAGCACACAACATATAACACACCTCTGGGAACCCACAAAAGTCTCCCAAGAGAAACAAGTAAGTAACCAACATGTAACAAACATTTGGGGACCCATGATGTTGCCTAGGAACAACAACCTAGTGTAGACACCCCGATTTTGCAGTCACATGGCAGCAGACTCCTCTGGAAGATGCTCTGGTTGCAACCACCACCCCTAAATCCTAACTCCATCAGAACCCTAAACCCACACAAGCCCAATAGGCCCACTCAAGCCCACACTAACTTAATACAAGCAAAAACCACTAATTAAAACCAAAATAAAACAAAATTCACCTAAATCCACTTAAAACATTAATTAATTAAGTAAAACCCTAATTAAAATCAAAATCAAGCAAAATCCACTTAAAAACATTTAAAATCCAAATTAATCAAGTGAAAACCCGAATTAAAGTCAAAACCAAATAAAATCCATTTTTAAACCACTTTAATCCATTCAATTTCAAGGAAAACCTAAATTAAACTCAAAAAACCCTAAAGTCATTTAATTAAGTTAAAAAACCCTAATTTGAACCCAAAACTTTAATTAAAATCCAAAAAACACAAATTTCAACTCAAAATTCTAAAAACCCTAATTCAAACTCAAGACTTTAATTAAA